>JABUQX010078135.1:22500-30000 GCA_015478945.1 Trachelipus rathkii
TGAGTTTGTTGTTTTCAATTTTTTTTTTGCCCTTTGATAGTTCTTGTAAACATAGATAACTCAGCATGAGGCTTTAGTTATTTAGCACTTAAACCTAGTAGGTAAATTGATTAGTTGAAGGCAAAGAGATTAGAGATAGAATGAAAAGTGGGGAATTGAAAATAAATTTACCTCCATACCCATAACATTTTGATTATTAATTTGAATTATACAAAAGCACCAGTTAGGACAATTATAGAATCAGTAAATGCTTTATTTTTAGCGCCTAGTGAATTCTGGATAATTATATCCAATAGTGACAAAAATACAAATTCCACTAAAACTAAAAATAGAAGATATATGAAAGTATATAATAGTTTTTATATCCTAAAATAAAACCAAAAATAGAAGATATATTATATATATATATATAATATATATATATATATTAGGTTGTTATATATATATACTCTTATATATAATACTATTTATATATATATATATATATATATATATATTATATATATATATATATATATATATGGAAGTATATATAATAGTTTTTATAGTTCTGCACAGGTCTGAATCTGTAAAGAAAATTTTTGTGAATTTTATTTAGTATACCATTTTACGTGTTGCAGCTTGTATATAACAATGTAGCATGCTGACAATATCATAATATTTTAATATCATAATAATATATTTAGCATCCCAAAGCATAATTATTCGTAAAAATTAAAATTTATGTTCGTACTTGTGCCAAGATTTGCGTAAGATAAATTTTGAGATAAGTACGAGCAAAATTATATAAAAAGCTTCCCCACTGCCATGTTGAGCATTCTCTCCCATTTTCTCACCCACTTTCTTCTCATACTCAGTCGGACTCACTACCAACTTGCCTGTTCCTAAGAAGAAAGAAATCCAAATTACAAGAAAACTCAACTTTCAAGCAAAGGGGGTAAAACTTCAGGAAAAGTCTGCAACAACAGAATCGATTCATCTCAGTTTTCAAACATTTCAAAAAGAATAAAGTGGCAAGGGAGGTAAACCCAGGAAAAGTCTGAAATTGCTAATCGAAAAAAAAATCTGAAAAAAGGGGAGACTGTTGCTATTTATAGTTTATTGAATAAATCATCATCTGTTTTATGATTTTCAAATCATTATCCAACTCATATAGAGGCCTACATCAAGAACCAGCAATAATCAAATTTACATCAAAGAACTTATTTTAAGGGCCCCTATTTATTGGTAACCCCGGAAGTAAAACACCAAGCACCTTCTGATAACCCATTAGCATTTCACTAGTAACTACTTATTACAATGCCAAACAAAGAAGAATTGGATATTTACACTCTATCTTACTAACTCCTTCATCCTCACCAAGAAAAGTTCGTTTCCAAAAGAAAACAACCAAAATGAAGAAAAAGAAAAAACAACAATAATAATAAAAAAATCCAAATCAAAACACTCCAAGAAGATGACTCAAACGAACTGCAAACGAACATTGTCGATACGGACTTCTTTTATCATTCTCAATTAATTTTGGATTATGGTCGGAAACTCATTTTGAGTTCAACTACAAACCTTTTGGCTCCTATTCGAATTCTGAATAATTCAGTACCATCTCCCATGTTTTTACAAATGAAGAATTTACAATTGCAAAACTAAACTGGTATCCTTCAACTTTTTCAATCGCCCTGGTCGTCGCCCCTTCATCTCGTTTCAAAATTACTCCAGGTGAGTGACGCCCATGTGGTGGCTGTAGAGCATTAAATCCTATACCAAACCAGATTCGCAACAAGTTCTATTTCAAGATTTCCTTAAGTTTGACTCATCCAAGTGTCAGAGCTTCTCTTCAAAAATGAAGACGCGCAATTTTGGCCAATATGAATCAAGATATTCACGTGTGGACGTAATCCTTTCCCCAACGTCAAAATTCCACGACTCATCGTCAAGTGACATTCTCCAAACAACTTGTGTGCGATAGATTTAATATTTTGTATAACATTTGTATTTATTTTTTGCATTCAAATGTTTGTATATTTGCTTATATCTAACGGATATAATCAAACTATGCTTATATTTGAATGTACCTTTCATTGTATAATATTTTGAATTTTGTTTATATACCATTTTACATTTTGTAATATCTTACATTCCAATGTTTGTATGTGTGCTTATCTCTAAGGACATTATCAGGTATGCTTATATTTGAATGTCATTGTCATTATTTATTTCTTTTTATTATTTTAGTCATTGACATGTTGTATATGTTTGTGCGTATTTTAGAATGCCCCAAATATGTATGCATTTAAATGACTATAATTTCTTTTATATTATGTATTTATATGCTTTACCACTCCGTGTTTAGCGTGGAAAGTGTTGTAGCATCAGAAAGCATAATTATTCGTAAAAATTAAAATTTATGTTCGTACTTATGCCAAGATTTGCGTAAGCAAAATTTTGACATAAGTACGAGCAAAATTGTATAAAAGGCTTCCCCACTGCCTTGTTGAGCATTCTCTCCCATTTTCTCTCCCACTCTCTTCTCATACTCAGTCGGACTCACTACCAACTTGCTTGCTCCTAAGAAGAAAGAAATCCGAATTACAAGAAAACTCAACTTTCAAGCAAGGGAGGTAAAACTTCAGGAAAAGTCCGCAACAGCAGAATCGACTCATCTCAATTTTCAAACATTTCAAAAAGAATAAATTGGCAAGGGAGGTAAACGCAGGAAAAGTCTGAAACTGCTAATCGAAACTTTGGAAGAAAAAAAAGAGAGAATCTCAATAAAGGGGAGACTGTTGTTATTTATATTTTATTGAATAAATCATCATTGTTTTATGATTTTTAAATCATTATCCAACTCATATAGTGAGGCCTAATCAAGAACCAAGAATAATCAATTTACATCAAAGAACTTATATATATATATATATATATATATATATATATATATATATATATATATATAATATATTACATATATATATATATATATATATATATATATATATATATATTATTTTCTGTGCATGGATATATATTAAGTTATTATATGTTATGCTCAACATATAATTACATATTATGTAAGTCACTGAACGTGTTTGATCGTGTTAATGCGGCGAAGACAAGGATGTTTGGAGGATGTAATGAACGATTTCAATATTCCAGTTTCAAAAGTGGTCAGCACCGTGACGGACAACGGGTCAAACTTTGTGAAGGCCTACAAAGAGTTTGGTATTAAAGGACTGAAATATGATACTATTGAAGAGACTGACCCACATGAAGCTAAGGACGATTCCGAGGAAGAAGATCAAGATAGTGTCTTCCAAATACAAGAATGCGAATTTGAGGATAATCAGAACTTACAGTACAGCCTCTCTAAACATATCAAATGCGCCTCACATACTCTAAGTTTAGTTGCAACAACTGATGCCAAGAAAGCTCTAACAATTCCTTCATTTGCTTCAATAAATCACACTACAATGGGAAAGTGTACTACCCTTTGGAATAAAAGTGGTCGACCAAAATCTGCCGAAGTCCTTGACTGCCAGCTTCGTTTGCCATGTCCTACTCGGTGGAACTCATTGCAAAAAGGTAGTGCTAGTGAAACAACAAAGGTAAACTTCACCAATTGATGACTGAACTAGAATTACTACCCTTCAAATCAACTGAAATAGAATTTATTACTGAATATGTTAATGTATTGGCACCGCTTTCAATAGTCATTGATCGTCTTTAGGGTAAGAATGTTATTTATTATGGTGAATTACTTCCAAATCTACTTCTTGTAGAAAACAAACTGGCAAATCTAAATGCGAATGCAACAAATTATTGTGGCACCCTCATCAAAGCTGTCTTTCAAGGTTTTCAAAAAAGATTTGAAACTTCCTCAATTTGAAAAATGAACCAGCAGTGTACGAGGCGATAATTGCAAGATTGCTCACTCATATTTCAAATTGAGGTGGGTCACAATCAATACAAGATGGAACCATGAAGGAAAAGAAGAGTTCGTAAAGAAGATACTCCTACGCGCTGCCACCAACTTGTCAACCTCCCTAGACTCTTCAGTGAGCGAAACTGTCTCTAGCAGTGCATAAGAGGACTATTTCGGTTTTGGAAAAAATATTGCTATTCAGCCAGGATCTGTTTTGTCAGTAAACATACAAGTTTTAGAATATCTGAAAGAAACAGATCGAAACTTGAAGAGCCTCAACAGGCACCTATTGATAAGAAAATTATTTATGCTGTACAGCACAACAATTCCATTATCTGCGCCTGTTGAGAGACTCTTCTCTTTTGCAAGGATGACGTTAACACCAAAAAGATCATCCCTCTCTGACAAGACTTTCGAAAGATTGGTCTTGCTCCGAGCAAATAACAAATTAGCTTTATAAATGCTATGGTGGTAGTGTGGTGGATTGTTACAACCCTGGTCTCCCCAGTACCCTCGATGTGTTTAAAGGGAGACTTCATAGCAAAACCTCAACTATTCCAAACCGATAAAAGTAAATGTTTTTTTGAGGAACAACTATGATATCTTTAATTTTATGAAAAAAACAAACAAAAAAAACTTCGTTTTTGAACAGTTTTGGGGTGAAGAGAGGAATTTTTTTTTTGAATTTCCACAAAAACTGCCATAAAATCTTTAATTTTCAAGATATTTCAATTTTTTTTTGCACTAAAATACTCCAATTTAGTGTGGTAAATATTTAGTTAGAACACCTTATTTGAAATTTGTTTTTTTTAAAAATTTTTTAAATTTACAATCTCTGAAAAGTACTTTTAAAATTTTTGAACAGAGAATAGTCAACCATGGCTGACACCACCCTGCGTTCTACCAAAACATTTAATATAAACGTCAGTTTGTTTACACGTTTATATGTGAGCTTGGAACCAAATTTGAAGAAAATAAATCTGTTCGTTTTTTTTTAATGATTTTTTTTATATCTCATGTAAGGAAAAAATGAAATGCTAGAAAAACAAATAAACATTTGGAAAATTTTCATTTTTTAGACGGCAAGAAAAAAAACTTTATTCTCATATATATATATAATATATATATATATATATAATATTAATATATATTATATATATATATAATATATATAATATATAGTATTATATATATATATATATATATATATATATATATATATAATAATATAGTATATATATATATAATATAATATATATTATTATATATATAGGTTCCAAGCAACCTTCTATTGATTTAAAATAAGTACAGAGTTTCAAAACAGTGATGTCGAAGTAGGTGACTTGAAAACTGTTTCGTGATGCCTTCTTTTTTGTGAGGCGGATCGACCTAAGTGGTAGAGCCTACTGTACATTGCTAACGGCGACGCTGTTGTAGATTGGTTCGAGTCCTGCCGAGTGAAATTTTTGTTCCGTTATATTTATTGCAATTTGGTCGTAAATAAGCATGTTGTGCGCATGTCGTCAATCCTTGACTTTGGTCAGTTGCTCCTGTAAACCCATGAGCACCCCTGAAGAATGCCGTGTAACCCCAAAAGGGGTTCCAACCACCCTTCTGTGGATTTAAATAAGTATCGATTTTCAAAGCAGTGATATCGAAGCCGGAGATTTGAAAACTCCCGAGATGCCTTCTTTTTAGGGGAGGCGGTCGGACAAGCGGCAGAGCCTACGTACATTGTCTGACGCGACGTCTGTTGTCGTATTGGATTCGAGCCCTTGGCGTCGTAAGTGAAATTTTTTCGTCTTCTTTTGCAATTTGTGCAACAAGTATCTGTGCGCATGCCGGCGTTCTTGACTTTTGGTCGGGATTGCTCCTGTTAAACCCATGAGCACCCCTGAAGAAATCCGTGTAACCCCAAGAAGGGTTTCCAAACCAACGGTCCTTGTTTATGGGATTAAAATAAGTATCCGGAGTTTCAAAGCATGATGTCGAAGCAGGAGATTTGAAAACTTCCGAGATTCCTTCTTTTTTGGGGAGAGGCGGATCGGACTAGTGGTAGAGCATCCTGTTCACTCTCTAAAGGTGACGCTGGTTTTCGATGGTTTTCGATGTCTGGCCGCAGTGAATTTTTTTTTCGTCTTATTATTGTTGCAAATTTGTCGTAAGAAGCATGTTGTGCGCCTTTGGCCGTTAATTATTTTTGGTAGGTTCTCCTGTAACCCATGAGCACGCCCTGAAGAATGCCGTGTATGCCCCCAGTAGGGGTTCCAAGCACCATTCTGTGGATTTAAATAAGTATCGAGTTTCAAAGCAGTGATATCGAAGCAGGAGGTTTGAAAACTTCCGAGATGCCTTCTTTTTTTTGGAGGAGGCGGATCAGACTAGTGGTAGAGCTTCCTGTACATTGTCTAACGGCGACGCTGTTGTCGATGGTTCGAATCCTGGCGCAAGTGAAATTTTTTACTTCTTATTGAAAATTTGTGGCAACAAGTACCTTGTGCGCATGTCGGCGTTCCTTCACTTTGGTCGGTTGTTCCTGTAACCCATGAGCACCCCTGAAGAATGCCGTGTAGCCCCAGAAGGGGTTCCAACCACCCTTCCGTAGATTTAAATAAGTAGCGAGTTTCAAAGCAGTGATACCGACGAATCAGTAGATTTGAAAACTTCCGAAATGCCTTGCTTTTTTCGAGGAGGCGTGATCAGACTGTGGTACGAAGGGAGCCTCCTTGAACATTGTCGCTAAAACGGCGAACCGCTTTGTTCAATTGGTTCGAGTCTAGCACGATTGAAAATTTTTTCGTCTTATATGTGCTAATGTTGCGGCAACAACATTTTCTGCGCCTTCTCGGCGTTCCTTGACTTTGTAGGTTGCTCCTGTAAACCCATGAGCACTCCTGACGAATGCGTGTAGCCCCAGAAGGTGTTCAACCACCCTTCTGTGGATTTAAATAAGTATTGAGTTTTCAAAGCGGTGATCTCAAGGCAGGAGATTTTGAAAACTCCAGATGACTTATTTTTTTGGCAGGCGGATGGGCTAGTGGTAGAGGCCTCCTGTACATTGTCCCTAAGGCGACGCTGTTGGTCGATGGTTTGAGTCCTGGCGTGAGTGAAATGTTTTTGTCTTATTATTCAAATTTTGTGGCAACAAGGCAATGTGTGTTGCGCTGTCGGTGTTATTTGACTATGGTCCGTTTGCCTCCCTGTAACCAGGAGCAACCCCAGTAGAAATGCCGTGTAGCCCCAATAGGGGTTCCAAATCACCCTTCTTTGGATTTAAATAGGGATATCTGGATGTTTGTTCAAAGCAGTGAAATCGAAGCAGGAGATTTGAAAACTTTCAAGATGCCTATTGGGTTGTTGGGGCTATGTCGGATATTGGTGGTATCTATTGGTTTTAGATGCGCTTTGTCGCTGTACATTTGTCTGAATGGTCGCGACCTGTTTGGTCGTTGTTGTGTGTTGTATCGTGGTCGTCTCTTGGTGCGTGTCGGTTTGATGTGTTTTCGTTTGAGTATGTGCGAGATTTCTTGTTGTGGCGAGGTTGTAAGCAGTGGTTGGGTGCTGCAGTGTGTGGCGGTGTC
>JABUQX010078136.1:0-10000 GCA_015478945.1 Trachelipus rathkii
GGCTGTAACGTTCTGTTGGTTGTTTTCCTGACTTACAAAGTGATGTTGTTGCTTATTTATTATCAGAATCCCTTTATTTTTGTAGTGATGCCATCTTCACTTTTCTGTGGAAATTGAAATTATTATTTAAATTATAAACATTTCTCATTGTCAATTTTAAACAATTACACTAAATCTTAATTTATATTTACTTTTGTTGAATACTATAAATAACTTTTCTGTAATAAAACATAAAATTATGTTTGGAAGCAGCTGATGTTGTATAGTAGCTACACTATTGTTAGAGAAAGTTTTTTAAAATGAGAACTACACAAATTTAGAACACTTCTTGAAGTCCTGACTGAATGAGAAATTTGAAAGTCAACCAGTTTTGAATTCTGGGAAAAATTTGAAAATTTTGAAATTACTCCATCACAGTATTTTTATTAGGGTTATTATGACAATAGGCTGAAATAGCAAGTGCCTGAAAAGTTCGAAAACCCTAGATCAACGTTAATCAGATGAGAAACTGAAGTCGAAACGCACTATTAAGGTGGAAAATGGCACTGCTCGAATCATAATAGATTCAGCCAAAAAGGAATCTATAGAAGTAAGAGGATTTATAGGAAGTAGAAAGTTAGAACCAATTGCGTTTGAGAGCGAGTAGAATTGACACTCCAAACTAAGATCTAAGCGAGAGTGATAATGTATTTAGTTATTGGATCGAGCAGCAAGTAAAGTAACAGCGGTCGCTCTGTACCCACATCACTTCCCTAGGTCAAATTGACCCTTAGGGTGGGCAATATATGCTCAAGCGCAAACCATCTACGCACAGTCTCCCGTATTCTTTGAGGGCGGACCACAAATACCATTAGATCAGCCTATAATAGCCGCCGTTTCACTCCCTTCCCGCCTGTCACTGACCCCTCGAGGCCGAAAGACCGTACTGGCGACGGAAAAGAAGTGATGAGCATACGTCCCCTGCATTCCAAATCTCGGACCTAAAAATGGTTTTCTTTAAAATACTTTCCTTATTAATAAAAAAAAAAATTATTAATTCTTAAAATTTTTTTTTTTTATTTTACATTATATGGCATTTGTAACTGGATAGCGTGAATAACCATATGCGAATTACTATTTATGCAACTCATAATTACAGCTCCTTGAATTAAATCAATTAGCGTTAAACTTAAATTCATGTTGGATTTCGAATAAGTAGTAAAAATGTGAACTCCTTGAGACTTAATGGAAGCCGCATAACATATAAAAACTTTATTAAATCACATCTTAGCAGCAGACCCACCTATCGGACACTATGATAGGAGGAGTTAACGAAAATTTGATCCAATATACCTGTTAAAAGTAGTCTTAAACTAACATACAAAATAATAAGACAAGATCAGATAAAGTTTCATTCATCATTCTATAGACACGGACTCAGAATTCGTATAGTTTATTCGCTTTAACCTTAAATGTATATTCGTGTCCCTCTTAGAATCCTAAAACTAAAAAAAAACACACACAAAAAAATTTTTGTGCGGCTTTCCACACAGTCTTTGTTATCCTTAGTGTTTTCACGCATTATGAACTTACACAATATTGATGGTCGTTGAGACTGATATTTACAACACACTTTTTATGGTCAACACTAGTTTATTATATATCTAGCTACAGAGAGTTAAGGATCTAGAGACTGCGAGAGGATCTCTTATCATAACACATATTATTTTTTCGAGTATAAATTTGGAGGTATTAATTGACAAATGAACTGCAGCAGTTGAAACTGGACTAATAGGCGATTGCCACACACTCTAGAAGTGACAGGGAAATGGCTGAAGCACATTTAGTATCCTCGCCAAGCTCTTGACAAGAGATTCATCGGAAGAATATCAAGGTAGCTAATGGATAAACATTATTATGTCCACAAGTGGATGACGATTATTTATTTGAAATTCCTTTCTGACACTCTTAGAGTCTAAAGATATGCTTATTTGTAACACATTATTGTAATATTTGATCAGATTACGCAAAGCGAAAATTCAAATTCCCACCCAAATAAAGATGTCAAAGATGATATTGAAATAAAAAGGCCCGAGCCCCTTGAAAGTTTTAATTCAAACGATGACACTGCATGGGAGGAAGTGGAGTGATCAAATATGCCGTCAATCCTAGTTGGCTTTCGAGAAAGAAATCACGGCGTAACGCCCGCCGCCTTATTACCTAAAACGAACATTATTTAAAACATAATTTGTATTTTTAATGGAATTTGTTTAAAGATCTTTTGTTATAATGCAGAGTACCGCGGACAGTTCCAATCAAACATTGTCTTATCTCTTGGCAGAACATAAGTTATTAAAAAGATGATATTAAGTTCAGAGTATTAATCGTGTATGACACTTACCCTCAAATGAACACAAAACCCTGGACTCTTATAATAAAATATATTAATATACAAATTTCACATCCGTTACATTTTTTTTCCAGATGGTGAGTGATCAGAGATGACATTAAAAAAATTAAGCTTAAAGTTTCAGATCTAAATTAGAATGCAACAGGTAAAAGCACAACCAAAAAATGGCGGGTGCCTGAAACTTAAAGTTGCTTAGAAGCACTATACTAGAATAAGTTTGACTCAAGACATTTTTGAGTTATGCAAGCGAAATTTGAATCTATACACAGGACTAGCGCGTCACGAGAATCCAGTAGCAATAATTTGCTGCCCGAAGAGGTTGGCTTTGATTGCGACATGTTATCCTAGGTCTTTACCCATTAGAATATGACGAGAACTATGTTTAACAGCTGCCGAGGAACCATGAGGTGAAACTATCCCGCAGGATGTTTATCATTTTTTACACCTATGAAAGGGCTACAACTATGCCAGCACTCACTTAAAGTATTTGCCTTATGATTTTTTTTCTAATTTTTTTTTATTTTCGATTTATATAGTGTAGTTTATTTATTATTTTGTTTTATTAGCGATAGTGTGACAGTATACTTTCACACCACACACGAAGTGATGACT
Source organism: Trachelipus rathkii (assembly GCA_015478945.1). NCBI lineage: Eukaryota > Metazoa > Arthropoda > Malacostraca > Isopoda > Trachelipodidae > Trachelipus > Trachelipus rathkii. The sequence continues at coordinate 3,002 of JABUQX010078136.1, forward strand.
AATGGACTGTGCCTGTAAAAAGTCTGTAACTAGAGCAGATGAAGTGGGGATTAAGTCCTGGCTAGGGTTGTGCGGTAAACACACTAAGTTAAAGTGGAAAGTGTTAATATAAGTAATTATTATTACTAAGTATTAATATATAAGTATATAATATATATATATATGAAGTCAAGTGAGTAAATAGGTAATATTAGATTATATTATATATTTAACTATATTATATATATATATTACGTATATATTATATAATATATATATTGAATTGAAACGTATACCAATATATAATAATATATTACTATACTTTTGGGCCGATTACCCGAAATTTGCCGGGATGACCAAGCTGCGTTATATGGGCTAGAATATAGAGAGGTCCCGAAGAGGATTTTTGCGAACGACTGCATCGGAGCGACGATATGAAAACAATTAATATATTTCTTCGTCTTCTTCTCTCCGCTCATCAGACATCTGTATCATCAATAGAAAAGAGGGTAAAAATTGGTCAAACGTTATAATTCAGTAATTAATTTTCACAATATAATATAATATATACAATAATATAGAACATATGTTATCCATATATAAATAGTATTATACATATATATATATCATCTCATAAGAACTGCACTTATATATTAGAGTCTCTAAGCCTGAAAATAAATGGTCCAGAGTAAACTAAAAGCACGATATTCGAGACCAATGGATTATTGAGGAGAGTAAAAAATATTTAGTCTACGAATGTAGCTGATATCTTTTGCATTTATCTTCCTTTATTGTTCCACAAGAATGGCCGAGCTAATGGTGCGTGACGAAGCCATCGAAAAGAAAGCAGTAGAAGAGCATGAATAAAGCTCGAAAGCCAAAGCCAGCCTTGCCCTCCAGTCTGCGAGTACCATATTTAGCGAGAACAGCGAGACCCAGCCGAAAATCCCACCCTCACCCATCAAGCTGATCATAGGACAGCCGAATGCGAGACCACGCTCACCAGCTATGGATCTATAGGAAGATAGGCGCTGCGAGAAGGTACCGAGGTCAGCTCTTCTATAGACGCGCATCGAGGAGCCGCAAGTCATGTGGTCCACCAACTTAATACCTTAGCGTATGATGAGCACCCCCCGCCAAACCACACCCCCAATCCGCCGAGTACCCCTCTTAGAATCAAACGAGCCTGTCCAGTACGCGAGGAAACCCGACCGATAGCGGCGACACAGTGTACTTCCTTGTCAGGCTGTTGACGAATGTCATTTCAACACACACGTGAGAAAACATTTCGAGAGACGCGAATGAATTCATCTTCTGTCTCACCAGGCGGGGGTTGTTCGGGTGCCCCTAGACTATCACTCACCCACTATAGCATACGCGTTTACACGAAAAGCTCGACCTATTCGATTCATTATTGTTAAAGGAGAAGTAGAGACTAGTGTGATCATAAGGTCAAGTGTTGGCCTTTTCCACATTCAGAACGATATATATACCACCGATTCGTCCACGGTATCTTGGAGAGGTGTACACTGGTCTCATCTATCTTACCGCGTTTCGCCACACATCGTGTACAGACATGCTCTCCGCTAATGCTTTACGTTCATTATACCTCTAGTCATCTTGTTCTTATTTTAATTCTTTCCATGATCCTTGCGGACTTAGCCGCATTAGCCACATGCCCGAGGATGATAAGGCATTAAGAAAACATGCTGTAGGTGCCACCTATATATATAATAATATATATACCTCTATACATCTACCCACTACTTAAGACTTATAGGTGTCGGTAAGTTAATCAGAATAATACTATTAATTATCATATTAATATTAATATATAATATATTAATTATTATATATTAATTATAATATTAATAATATATGTAATAATTAATATATATTATATATATATATATATATATGATATATTTAATATAAATATATATATAATATTAATATTTAATATATTATATTAATAATTAATATAATATAATAATATTAATAATATATATAATCATATATATAATTTATTAATATTATATAAATATATATATATATTATTATATATAATATATATATAATATATTATATATATAATTAATATATTATTATAATATATAATATATATATATATATATTATATATATATATATATATTTTAATATATATATATATATATTATAATATAATTAATATTAATATAATATCATATAATATATATATATATATTATATATACCGATAATATAGGTCTGAGTAAAACAAGGGGTGTTCAAGTAGGGTTCACCCTGCCTCAAAATTTTAAATTCCTTATAAAGTTCATCTATTTAATAAATAATAATATATAATATATTAAATATATAATATAATAATAATAATAATATAATAATGAAATCAATAATATTTATTATATAAATTATCATAATTAATAATAATATAATAATAATATAATAAATAATAATATGATAAATTAAATTAATAATCAGTAATATATTAAATATAATAAAAAGACTATTTTTTCGGCTGCAATATATAAATATAATAATATATATTAAAATCAATATATATATACTATATAAAATAAGTTTCTTTCTGGAGAAATTTTAGAATGAAGTATTTCTGTAGTGTCTTTGGGTTATCAAGATCACCACATAGTTTCTAAGAGATCACACAATGGTGAAAGTATACTTTGAGTCGAGGGTAGTAATCTATTCATACATTTCTGTGGAGGCTAATTATCTAAAGTATAGAAAACTGTGTAAGTCGTATTTCGATTATAAGTTTACGTAATTTTGAGTGTTGAAACTATTTATTACAAAATTATATAGTCATGAGAACAGTATGACAGTATTACCACTGTTACACAAATTAATTTCAATTTCTGGCCGTGAGAGATGCCTCGATTCGGGTTGAGAGGCGGTAGATATCATTTGAACACCAACACGCAGCAATACAAGTCTTTATTCGCAAAACAAAACAGCTCGTAAGCGTCCACATAACATCGAGAAATCACGAAATGAAATGAAGGAATGCTCAAATAATACATTGTTGTATAATATGGTCTTTTCTGTTGCATAATGCAAAGCTTCGAGAAAAGAGAGAAAATGAGGAGTGAGGAGAGTCTCTGCGGAGCGGCTAACCTCTGAGAGGAAAGTCCCGCTGCTCTTGAACCTTTTGAGATACTCTGATTTCCAGGATGGCTGTAAAGCGGCGCCCTCTAGTCCGTACTGTTCCTACTTAGGAGTTTCCGGACTTATGGACACACCTCCTCATCTGAGAAGTGGACATGAAACATTTACTTCTGGAGAAGTTGTTCAGATAGAAGTATTGTTCTGTCAAGCGACTACCATTATTTTATAGAACATCTTAAACTTATATTGTACACATGTTGGTGTCCATATGCTTACTGCTTATGAACTGAAGTAAACTTAATTGTTTTAACTTTTATCTATAAAGCCGCTGAGAAAAGCGATCAGTCAATATTTATTAATATAATTATATTAGGTTAAATACAATACACAGCTTGGTAATCCACATAGTTAATTTGCACAAACAGTACGATTTACATTATGCCCTAACCACGACAAATTCACACATTAATATAATTTCATATTCTCGTACTGAAGATGCCTCTAATATAGTCAGATGTTCTGCTTCTCGAGCGCGAAATAACTTAACTATAGCAACAATATTAACGAAATGTACATCTTTCGAATCCATGTAAACAGCCTAAGCGTACCTGAAATAAAGAATAATGAATCTCGCAACAGTAGACGACCTAAGTTTTCTTCTTAGCGGCATTCAAAACATAGGTAATGAAAAGTGAATCGTCCGGACTCGATAGCGAGCCTTATAACTGAGAGTAGCGAAACTAGTATTGGAACGAGTATGGTCTATACTTGGTATCCCGAGACCTAACCCTACATTATTTGATGACACGTCCTCTAGCAGAGAAAGCTTGGGTCTGAGGTATGAAACCCTAATTAACCTTCAGCGGTAGCTGATCTTGTTAGAGTTTTTTTTCGTGAGGATCCACTTAGGACACCGCAACCTACATTCTGCTAGATATCAGATGAGACGCTCTATGCACATGATGAACGTCTGAGTTCATCAGTATCTGGCAGAGATAAGGATGTTCAGAAATGTAATGAAGGTAGTGTACATTTTCTTGAGTATAGTGTCAACAATTTTATTAGAAACATTTTTATGGACAAGATAACATGCCTTATTTTGCTGAAGTTACTTCGATTATATGTCTAAAGTAATTTTTGCTGCATTTTTGATATTATGGAGGCTGTAGATTACAAATCGTTTTATTATAATTAGAAATTGCGAAAGCGAAAAGGCGGACTTATCCCATGAGACAAAGTCGAAAAGTCCGAGTCCTCCCGCTTCCACCCTTGTGAGAACCTCCCAGGATGGCTGTACCACCACCCCCTACATCTTTTAGAGTTTTTCCATTATCGGACCCAATTATGGACAACTCCTTTTATCACTGAACAAGTTGTGACCATGAGGTACAGGGTCTTCGACTATGGAGTATAGTCAATAATGCTAACCCCGTATTTTCTGGTTATTGTGTCATTTTGTTAGAATCCTTTTTTTGACACCAATCTTAGGTGAATTTGACTTTATAGTTTAAATTTTAATTTTTTTTTGGCTATTAACATTATTGCGCATTTCTTATATCTGGAGTGAGACGGGTGGTCGTTGGTCGCGCGAAGTCTAGCCGATCACTTCCTCGCACAACCAGAATTTGATCTCGTACAAATCTTCTGGACATGAAGATACGTTCCCTGGCCTCGACCTATAAGTATCACAGAACGCATCATCTAAGGTGGAAACATAATTGAGTCAACAATACACACAGTCCGTTCCACAAACCAACCTAAATATCGGCGCATCGTAGGAGGTCTTTCGCATTTAAGTAATATTTGACGCTCGATATCACGCTTAAGTCATAAGTTTTTTCGCACACTTTATGCGTATAGAGGCTCCTTCAAAGGAAAAAGAAGCGAGATATATTTTCGTATGTTGGTAGTAAAGCGAGACAAACCTATCTAAATAGCGCAATATGTTAATCGCGCGCTCCACACTTATTTGAATCCGTGTCATGGTCTAGATGGATTGCTGTACACATCGCCCCCCTAGTGGAAACTCCCTTAGAACTTATTCAGGAGCACTTAATGTGACGAGCGGCTGGGAATCTCCTCTCGAGAAGTGGACATCCGCTGGTCCGTCGTTCATTGCCGGGAGAATATTTAGTAGTCCAATTCGTATAATTGGTATTCTGTTAGTGTTCGTATTCCTTTTAGAACTTTTTTGACACAGGACCTTAATTGGGAAAAAATAAATCTTATTGGAACCAATGAAATCTGGCTTTACCATTTTGTAATAAAGGTGTTACTGTTCATTATAACAGTGTTAAATTGTGGATATCTTAAAAAATACTAGTACTATTTTTTCTCTGTGAGACTATCAAAAAAACCCCATAAAATCAGATCATTTCACAGTTTAAATAACATGCTACAATAGAATACAAATAATACATACCAATAATACTAATACAATACATGCAATACATACAATATAATAATTCAACATAAATACATAGAACTATTGAGTAGAGATATTATAAAATAATTCAATACATCATTAATAATAAGACCTATCACAAATTAAGTACATGAATTATATTAATTATAATCGAATATGAAAAGTATTATTAATGGACATGAGGAAAGACAGTTTTGTCCGTACGATTCATTAGGTCAAGTGGCGGCCTTAACTTCTTCGAAGGGGAAATTTTGTTACACCGGCAATATATGTAACAAGCCGTTAGCCCAATATTTAGACCAGTGCGACTTAATGGTGTAGGTTAAACATAGTTTGCACGATATAGCAATTAATCTCTTCGGCTACTCAGTAGGATTATATAAAGAAATATGGATGTTAATATATTTAAAAGATGTAAGGAGGAACTGTGTAACCGTTGATGACTCCTTTCCCTGCAGACCGTCACTTTGTTGGACCCGCAAGATTCATCTCATCCGTTCCTTCTTCAATCTAAATCTTTATCTCTCCTCATACCTTACACCCTGAGATAATCCATAATCATCCGGTTAAATTGCATCCCGTGACGCGAGCTTGTTCTCCGAAACGAAGAATATATCTCACGCCCTGGCCATAACAAGGATGGGTCAGTGCTAAGAGACAGTGCGTATCTGGGGGTGGAAAATTCTTTGCGTCTTCTCTCAGCCACCTTGTACCATAAATGCACGCTATGCAGATGAACCTAATCCTACCCATTCGCAGAACACGACCCTCTTCCTCCCCCGGGAAAGATGGAAATCGGAAGATCTGGTCTATTTAACATGGCCTGCGCGTGTCCATACCTCGACTGTAAACACCAACTCGGACCTAGCCTTTCTGTGGGGAGTAAACTTCAAACCAGTACCGTGGTTCGCTGGGGTTTAATGACCCTCAGAAAAACCCGCCTGCAGACCACGGAAAACATCTTTCTCATTCAGCCGATAGAAACGCTCTCGATAAAAAAACGGGGATACAACTCCGACTTTCGTAACGGGGGAAAGCATCAACACGGGGGCCGGCTTTCATCAAGCAGATCCGAAAACGTTGGCGTCATGTCGGTACACTCTTCTCCTTGATCATTCCTACAACTTAGCGACACCCCTGGCACAAACCTCTTCGGCCCTCAGAAGGGTCTGAGGCACCCTCCCATTATTTTGCCAAAAACACCGCCTGGATGGAAAAGCCCGGTGCTTCGAGAGAGCGAATCATTTGAAACCATACCTGTATGTACACAGTTGAGCCTCCGACCCTGCCAACAACCTCCCCCTCGACTTGAGGCGTTTCGTCGCAGTATCCCCACCTCATTTAGTTATCCATCTAATACTCCCCCCACCTCTTCCTGGCCCTTATCCTCTGCTCCTCCGTATCCAGCACTCCCACACCCTTGATCTCTCCCAATACCCCGGACCCCTCTTTTCTTCTTCCCTGTCCC
>JABUQX010078136.1:15000-27500 GCA_015478945.1 Trachelipus rathkii
TGAAAAACATGTGCTAGTCAGTTTGGTTAATGGCAAATTCTTCGATAGATCATGGATGAAATGAGAAAAGGTTATAAGGAAGAAGAAGAAAGAATGAAAGAAGAAGAAGAAAAGAAAGAAGAGAAGAAGTAGAAGAAGAAGAAGAAGAAGATAAGAAGAAGAAGACAGAATTAAGGAAGCAGAATGATCTTAAATGAAGAATCGAATATCTTTAAGATTTATTTTATTTTATTATTTATTTTTGCTCCTCCTTGAATAGGGTCCTGCCAGTGAGTGGTACCATTGCTGTTAAAAAAAATCTAAATATATTATATATTATTATATATATATATAATATATATATAATATATATATATAAATATAATATATATATATATATATTTATATATATATATATATATAATATATATATATATATATATATATATTTTAAACACTCAATATATTTTGCCAATTCTGTATTAGCCACTATATATATATAGCCTATATATATATATATTTATATATATATAGCCTATATATTTATGACCACCTCTTTTTTTTACTTAATATTGCCGAGACACATCCGACCATCGTGCGAACATCCCACGGTATCGGATGCCTAGCCGGATATCAATGAAATTTGTATCCCACTTCTACTACCATCGAAATTTTTCAAATTATTTTTACCTTCCAAAAATATCAAGATGTAAAAGTATTCCAGCCATCATTAACACATCAAAAGAAGCAACAAAAAAAAAAACTCTTATAGGGATACTAAAATTCTGTAACTCAATTAATTTAATACTAGATTAAAAATTAAAGTGTCATTAAAGAAGAAAAAAATAATTACTTCATTACGCAATAAAAATTTTAATTCATTTCTAATAAATTAATAATAAAGTTATCAGAGCAAACATGATGAAGAAACTATTGACATAAACTACTTAAGGTTCTCCTGAACCATCTACCCCACCACCAGAACCTGAAGCGTTCGTCTTTTGTGTAGTAGCTAGTTGGATGTCAGAATAAGCAAGTGCTGGGCCAGGATTAGGATCAGCAACAATCACACGATGCAAAACAGGAGTAAGTACATTAACTATTAAAGAAATAACAATAACAATATTATATATATATATATTATAATATATATAATATATCAATATATATATAATATATATATATATATATATATATATATATATAATATATATATATATTATAAATATATATAACATATATATATATAATATATATATATTATAATATATATAAATATATATATATTATATAATATATATATATAATAATATATATATATATATATCTATATATATATATATATATTATATATATATATATATAATATATAAATATATATTGAAAAATATATATATATAGATATATATATTATATATATATATATAATATATATATATATATTATATATATATATATATATATATATATTAATATTATATATATATATATATAATTATATATATATTATATATATTTTGTCACCACCACTCACGGGAGACCTTTCGGTGGGTGTGGCACGCCAATTTCATCCGCTAACGCAATTACGCGATGAGCACGAACGCAGAGCTATTAAAGTTGTAGGATATTAAAATTCAGCAGGAAAACACAGGAAGATGGAAGAGATTTTCACAGAACAGAGGTGGCAGGAAAGAAAAGCACCGCCAGCGGAACCTGACTGGAGTTACCAATATCAACAAAAAACTCATGCGCCGACACAGGCAGCCATTGTGCTACAGAGGGCGTCGGAAAGGTTGGGTGGTACGCGAGTGGGTAAGTTCCCTCCGAACACCGCCGCTGCGTGGTAACCTACTCCGAAAGAGATTAAAGTACAACATTGCGCGGCAAACATTAGAGGCGTCAACGTTTGAAACTGAAAAGTATAGGGAACAGTTATAAAGCCTTTTGGTTTATGACTCGACCCTGTCCGAAGCCGGGAGAAACCAGAACCCCTCCAGATATGAGAGCAGTACTCCATACAAGGGCGGAGGAGACCCTTGTATAGCTGGAGTAACTAGAAGAGGAAAAAAAAAAATCTCCGCAGTTCTAAAACAGAAACTCCCAGGTTCTCTTAGCCGCCCCTAGCAAACCGTTGTGATGTTGAGGTTCCAAAGACATTTTTTTTTTTATGTTAAGGCCAAGGATTTATATTGTTCAACAAGGAGAGGACGAGTAAACCGTAGAGATAAGAGATATTAAAGTTAGAAGGTGTTTTAAGAGAGGGGAGATTTGTAGAAAAAAAAGGCTGAAAGTTTTGTTTTAAAAAAGAAACATTTTTTTTGGAAAATTTTCACAAGGTTGAGACGAACCCCAATCGGAAATTCTATCCCAGATCAGCGAGAATAGAATCGGAAAGATTAAAGCGAGAGGCAATTCTAGAAGTAAACGAGGGAGCAGAATTGAAATGTGAGTTGAAGAATGAAGGGTCCGAGTCATCGGCATATGAGTGGATAGAGTTAGATTGTGCAGCGTGGAAAGATCGATTAATGAAGTAGTAGGAATAAAGTTAGGAGATAAGACGGAACCTGAGAACCAACTATTGAACAGAAAAAGAAGAAGTCTGCCATCAACTATAGCCGTTTGAGCGACTTGAAAGGGAAAAAGCTAGAACAAAAGTAAGCATAAGGAAGGAGGAAACAAAAAGAGAGGGAGCTATTGTGAGGAGCAGTGGACGCATGCATACCTGGTCAAAGCTTTGGAATATTGTCAAACGGCACACCGTAAGTCTTCCCCGTTAGTTCCTAAGCGCTGGGGAAACACCATAAATCGGTTTAAATAGGAAAGTATATCACCAGTAGACCTCGAAACGCCGAAACCATACTGGCGATAGGAAAGAAAGGAATGGGATTCCAGATGGTCTAAGAAGTGGAGAGGTTAAGAAAGGTTTTTCAAAGCATCTTAGATAGAACTACAGGTGAGAGGTGTTAGGGCGATAGTTACAAGGATCAGAGCGGGCTTAGTTTTTCGGAATTAGTTGAAACCATGTGCGCTTCCAACACTTGAAGGGAAAGTGTTTAGTATTGAGGCATAGAGGAATATAGTTGATAACGATGGAGGGGATTTAGCTCGGGAAGCACACTCCCTTCAAAACTCGGGGAGGAATGCCACCGGGGCCCCCCGCCTTCTAACGTTCATAAGATCTGCAGAGGCCCATTTGCCAACCCGAATCAAATTGTAATCACAGGCAAAAGCATAGGACACCTGAGAGGAGAAGAGGGAGGAGGAGGAATGCCAGACGTCCAGGTTTGAGTTAGAGGAAAAATAGAGGCCGAAGAGATTGGCATTTTCAGTTGGAGAGAGTTAGAAACAGAGCCATCAGATCGAATAAGAGAGGAAAGGCAGATTTTACAGAAGTTTGTTGGAGATGTTTTGGCAAGAGGCCAGAAAGATTTGTCAGTAGGAGGACCAAGGAGGTTAGCGCACTTTCGTTTGATGAAAGCCCGCTTTGCTCGTCGAAGAGTATCCCTTCAACGATTTCTAGCTGAATGAAAATTAGCGAGAGTGATAGGAGAACGAGAATTTTTCCACTCCCGATAAGCGCTGTCTCTAGCCTGAATGGCCAGAGAACAGGCACGATCGAACCATGGATTATGAGGAGAGAAAGATTTAGTCAAAAAAGAAGGATGAACCTGCTCATCCAGTCAACGATTACAGCTCCCACCTTAGTGGCAGAAGCCGAAGCGTCATCAGAATCAAAGCAGTCATTCCAATTATTATAGTTAGCGTAGAAGCGACGCAAGGCCCCAATCGGCCCGATCAAAGGTGCCAGAAAAAACGCATAGGCAGGATGGAAAGCTGTGGAGAGGAAAGTATTAAAGTTTATGAGATATAAGGTTGGTTGTCAGATTTACAAAGGAGCGGAAGGGTGGTGTATTAATAGAGAGGAGACTAGTGGTGGAAAACATAGGTCAAGATGTGTTCAATGAATTGGTTTGGACGATCCGAATTGTTGTGTAGTTCTTTGATTAGTTGCTCTCAAGATCGTTGATAAGGCTGCAATTGATTCGGCCTCCTCCCCACCTAAATAAGTATGAGAGGACCCCAATTCGTCAGTGGTTTTGGTACATTGAAATCCCCTAAATTGAGGACCTAAGTATTTGGATGAGAAGATATAACAGTCTCGTGAGAGGAGTAAGAAATCATAGAAAGAGTTGAAAATCTGTTCTGTTATGAGAACAGTAGCAGAAGAACAAGATTATTGTGTAGTAGAAGGAAGAAATATTTTGAGCCACAGAGCATCGAAGTTAGAAGATTCGAGATTCTCGAGACGTGTTACAGGAGTATTAATGTTACATAGGCACACACTTCACCTTTCAGACGGGAATTATGAAATAAGTTACTAGTAGATACATTAAACGAGTAGAGGATGAATTATCTTAGCCATCTGAGCTCAAACAAGAGCAAAAGGTATATATACTATATATATATATATATATATAAATATATGTTGTATATAATATATAATATATATATATATATATATATATATATATATATATACATAATAATATATTATATATATAGTATATATATATATATATTATATATATATATATATATATATATATATATATATATATATATATATATATATAATATTATATATTTATAATATATTATATTATATATAAATACCATATATATATATATATATATATATATACTTATATATATATAATATACTCATATATATTATATATATATATATTATATATATATATACTATATATATAGTATAATATATATTATATATATATATTTAGGTCTAGGCTTTTTGTCGCGATGTGGATGTTACACTTTTGGCTCTCCATGCGCCGACTAATATATAACTACAATATTGACTGAAAACGTGCTTAAACTGTTCTTCTGACGTGAAATTATTACTAGCATAAAAATTTAATTATTTAAAAAACTTTAAAACATCAATTTTATGCTGAAAATGTTTATAAAGGTTTTGTGAAAACTTGCGTTTATTCACTTGTGTAAATTTACTATAATGCTAAATTTATGTAACCTAAATTTAAACAAAAATCGAAACTTGATAAACTTGAATATATTTCGAGTGATTTGCAGTTATACTGTATATAAGATCAATTATTGATTGTAGTTTACCTAAAGCCAATAGATTTTGGTTAACCATTACGTTAAGATTAGAAAGCTCCAATTGTGTATAAACTTGCAAAGTTATTTAAATCATTTAATTTGTAAAATAGGTTCATTTATCAAGTATAAATTGCTGTTATACTTTATATCTGTGGCAGTCTAATTTGGGCCAATTTTGAACTTTTAACAAACCATTATTCGTTTAGTTTGTGTTATTATAGGAAGATATATTGTATTTGGTAGTGCCGCATGCTGAACAACGCCTATATGGCAAAACGATTTGGCTACATTCTGCAATTTGCGAATATATTGTAGTTTATTAATTGTAATTGGCAATTATTAAGTGTAATTCATTGATTACTATAATAAACTGTGAGGATGATTGGTTGCATATGTTTATGTTAAATATCGACGACGCTAGATATAACTTTATGCAAATTGGCTAGCCTTATTCGAAATGTAATTAAATTAAATATATTAAATGATTTACATGTGAACGATAAATGATAGTATTGGGCAAACCTATGGTAGGATTGAACTGTATAGTTTCATCTTTGCAATAATTTTGTTTTAAATGTCATAATTTTGTCATTTTCGAGGGCTCGTTATCGCCATCGATAATACTAAGAAAAAATACTAAGAAAAAAAATACTAGGAAAAAATACTAAGAAAAATACTAAGAAAAAATACTAAGAAAAAATACTAAGGAAAAATACTAAGAAAAAAATACTAAGAAATACTAAGAAAAAATACTAAGAAAAAAAATACTAAGAAAAAATACTAAGAAAAAATACTAAGAGAAAATACTAAGAAAAAAAAATACTAAGAAAAAATACTAAGGAAAAATACTAAGGAAAAATACTAAGAAAAAAATACTAAGAAAAAAATACTAAGAGGAAATACTAAGAAGGGATACTAAGAAAAAATACTAAGAAAAAATACTAAGAAAAAAATACTAAGAAAAAAATACTAAGAAAAAAATACTAAGAAAAAAATACTAAGAGAAAATTCTAAGAAGAATACTAAGAAAAAATACTAAGAATAAAGTTTTAGCGGGGGTAAATCTTTGGGAGGGGAGAGGGGAGAAGGGGGGAGGGGGTAGGGAATAAATATAAATTGAGGGAGTGTGGGTTTTAACCTTTTGAATTTTATATTGTATTTTAACCTTTTTATTGTTATTGTATTGGTTTGTATTATAATTTTAACCTTTTTATTGCTATTGTTATTATTTGGGGTGTGTTTCGTGAGCGGGGTGGTGGCCGTAGGTTTTGGGAGGTGCCTACGGTGGGGTGTCCCACAAAACGTACAGCCTAAGTGAAAAAGAGTGAGTGAAAATAGATATAGAAGAAGGGAAAGATGGGGAGGAGAGAGGTAATAAGGGTGGGATGTATGAACGTGAGAGGGGCAAACGAGGATTTGAAGAGGGAGGAAGTAGGGTTAATGTTCGAGGAAAAAAGGTTGGATGTGTTAGGGGTAACGGAAACTAAGCTAAAGGGAAAGAGGGAGATGGATTTTGGGAAATACAAGGGTATGATTTCAGGGGTGAATGAGAGAGTGAGGGGGAGGGAAGGGGTGGGAATAGTTATGAGGAAAGAGGTGTGGGAGAAGGTAAGGGTGTGTAGACAGGTGAGTTCGAGGGTAATGTGGGTAAAAGTGAAATTTGGGGGGGAAATGTGGGTGTTTATCTGCGCTTATGCACCAGTGAATGGAACGAGGGAGGAGGAGAGAGAGAGATTTTGGAATGAGGTGAATGAGTGTTGGGAAAGTTTCGGGGTAAATGACAAAATTTGTCTACTGGGAGATTTGAATGCAGGAGTGGGAAGGGAGGGGGTGGGAAGAATAATAGGACCATTTGGGGTAGGGGAGAGGAATGATAATGGGGAAAGTCTGATAGAGTTGTGTGTTGAAAAAAGAATGATAGTGGGGAATACATGGTTCAAAAAAGTGATAATCATAAGTATACATGGAAGAGTGAGATAACGGGAGGAAGGGCGGTACTGGATTATGTGTGTGTAAATGGGAAGGATAGAGGTAGATTACTAGATGTAAATGTATTTAGAGGGGCGGGGAGGGGGATATCGGATCACTATTTGGTGGTGGCTAGGTTAAGAGTGGGAGGAGAGGTGACGATTAGGGAAAGGGGGGAAAAGAGGAGAGTAGAGGTGATAAAGGTGGAAAAATTGGAGGAGACAGTGTGTAAGAGGGAGTTTAGGAAGGGTATGGAGGATAGGTGGAGAGATGTGAGAGGGACGGGAATTGGGGAGGTGGAAGGGGGGTGGATGAGATTTAAAGAGGCGGTATGTGAAGAGGCTAGAGGGGTATGTGGAGGTAAAAAAGGGTGGGTGTAGCAGAAGGAAAGGGATGTGAATGGTGAGTGAGTGAGTGTAAGGAGGTCGGCGAAAAAGAAAAAGAAGGCTTAGTTGTTGAAATCGGTTGGGAAGTAGGAGAGAGGAAAGCTGGGAGGAATATAGTAGGGTTATAGAGTGAAAGCAAAGAGGGCGGTGGAGAGGGCGAATAGAAGAGCAAAAGAATGAGTGGTGTAGAAAGGGTACGGAAGATGTTGAACTCGGGAAAGCAAGATGTTCTGGAAAGGAAGTTAAATAAAAAAAGGAAAGAGAAACTGAGGGGTTGGGAGAGGATCAAGGGAAGGAGATGTGGGAGTTGGATAGGAGGGGGAGAGGAGCATGGAGGGATGAGATCGGGAGGGAGGAGAGGGGGGAGGGCTTGAGGACGGAAGGGCGAGAGAGAGAGGTAAGGTGAGAAAGAGGTGGGGGAGTATTTTAGTGGATTACTAAATGAGAGGTGGGTGGGGGAGGGGAGGTTGTTTTGCAAGAGGCGAGGATGGGGAATGAGGAGTGAGGGAGATGAAAATACCAAATGGGAGGAAATTAGTAGGGCTTTGAATAAAGAAGGAGAAAAAAAAAAAAGGAAAGGTTCCGCAGGTATGGGGATGGGGTGAGAATGGAAATGTTACAGAATGGAGGTATAGGGGTGGAGGAATGGTTGTCACAGGTATATAAATATGTTGGAGGAGTGGTTGAGGTACCACAGGAATTGGGAGGATGGTAGTTTTGGTTGCCCCCTGTATAAGGGGAAAGGGGATTAGTGATGGAATGTGGGAATATAGAGGTATTATGTCTATTAAGTGTTTGGTAGGGGAAAGTGTATGGTTAGATCCTGATTGAGGAGATGAGAGGGTTTAACGGAGGGAAGGAATGGGTGAAGAACAAGGAGGATTTAGGATGGGTAGAGGGTGTGTGGACCAGGTGTTCACACTAAAGGATGCTTGTGGAGAAAAGTATAGAGGGGAAAGGGAAGGTGTATGGGTGTTTTTTAGATTTAGAGAAAAAGCATATGATAGAGTGAATAGGGGTGATTGTGGAGGGTACTGGAGGAAAATGGGGCGAGTTGGGGGGTAAACTAGTAAAGGTATTAGGTGCCTTTTTAGGAACAGTAGATGTGTGTTGAGAAGTGTTTAGCGAGGGAGAGTGTGAGATGTTTGGGGTGGTGAGAGGACTAGGCAGGGGTGTGTAATGTCGCCGTGGCTATTCAATTTGTTTATGGAGAGTGTTTGTAGAGGAATGGTGAGGGAGTGGGGATGGGCGGTGGAATTGACAAAATGGGAATGCTAGAAGGGGAAGTGAACATGATTACTGTTTGCGGATGTACTTGCCCTAGGGCGAAGAAACGCGGAAAGAACTTGAGGTATTTGGTGAGGGAGTTGGAGAGAATGTGTGGAAAAAAGGGGCTTAAAATAAATCCTGGTAAGAGGTAAAGTTTTAGTGTTTGAGGAGGAGGAAAGAGAGGAGGGGAGGGTTAGAGGTTAGAGTGGGGGGTGTAGTTTTGGAAGAAGTAAAGATTTTTAAGATATTTAGGTATGGATTTGGGTAAGGGGGGAGGGAGGAAGGAGGAGATAGAACACAAAGAGTAGGAGAAGGAATGAGAGCTTTGAGTGGTCTGAGAGATTATGGAAAGGGGGGGAATTATCACAGAAAGTTAAGATAAGTATGTTTGAAAAAATTTGGTTACCAGCGGCTGTTGATGGGGGTGTGAAACTGGGGGCTGAGAATGCCAGGTCGGAAGAAGTTGGAAGTATTTGAGATGAAAGGGTTGAAGAGCGGTTTGTGGGGTTAGTAGAAGGAGAGGATTAGGAATAGGGTGGTGAGGGAGAGATTCTGTACAGTGTGATTGGAGGAATGCGGTTGGTGGGAAGAGCGGAGAAAGGAATGTTAAGATGGTATGGACATTTGGTGAGAATGGAGGAACAGAGAGTGGTTAGGAGAGTTTGGGAAGCGGAGGGGATAGGAAGGAGAGAAGGGGGAGACCAAGAAGGAGGTGGATGGATGGAATAAAGGAGATGTTGGAGGAGGGAGGGATGAGGGAGGAAGAGGGTAGGGTTTTGGCGAGGGATAGAGTGGGGTGGAGGAGGTGGGTGAGGGCGAGATGAGGGGAGGTGTGAGTGGGAGAGGCTGTATGTACCACTACCCCGCTCAAGCGGGAAAGAGTGTAAGTATAATAAATAAATAAATATATATATATATATAATACGTATTATATATATATATATATATATATATTAAGATATATATATATATATATATATATATATATATATATATATATTATTTAATTCTGGAAGGAAGCGCGAAAGGTTAAGAATGAGAATAAGGGAATCTGCTTAGATAATGAATAGGGATGGTGTTTTGGTAACTGATGAAATGGTTTGTGAGAGGAGTTTGGAAAGAACACTTCAAAAATCTGCACAATATTAACAGTAATGAAGACAGGTGATAGTGAATGTGTGTGGGTTTGATGGTTGCAAGAAGGAATAGTCATTTTGGGGATGAGGTTTTAGTAAGAGGAGGGTAATGGGTAGAGTGAAAGGTTGCAAGAAAAGAATGTAAATCTGCAAAGTATAGATGAGAATTACTGGGTGAAAATGATCAAGAACGGGAGGCGAGATGGTTGAATTGAATGGATTTAAAAGTTGTGTAATAAAGCGTTTATAGAGGTTTTAGTTCCAAGGGATTGGAGGAAAGCAGAGCAGTAATTAGTACCCTTATATAAGGGTAAGGGGAAGAAAAGGGGAACTGTAGAATTATAGGGGAATAAGTTTATTGAGTGTTGTAGGAAGGTATATGCTGGTATTTTGGTCGAAAGAGTGTCGAGTGTGACTGAAGGGCTAATTGGTGAAGAACAAGGTGCGTTTTAGGAGTGGTAGAGGATGTTGTGGATCAAATCTTTACATTTGAAAACAAATGATTGAGAAAATGAGGGAGAAGAATTGAATAAATTGTATTTAGGTTTATGGGTTTGCAACAGGCGTACCGCGTATGATAGAGTTAATAGGGAAGCTTATGGCAGGTGTTAGTTGATATATGATGGATGTTTGGTGGTTAGGCTTCTGCATGGAAATCAAAAAGTATGATTGACGATAGTGAAGCATGTGTAAGAATAAATGTGTCAATGGTGATTGGTTTAGAATTAATAGGGAGTGAAGACGGGTTGTGTTATGTCTCCTTGGTTATTCAATTTGTATATGGATGGGATATGAAAAATTCGAGGTGGGGGATGGCAGGAAATGGTGTTTAGAATGATAGGAAGAATGGAGATGAGTGGAGGGTGCCTTACCTAGTATATGCGGATGATTTGGTTCTGTGTGGCGAATCTGAAGAGAGTTTGAGATGGATTGGTAGAGAGATTTTGGCAGGGTGTGTAAAAGGAGGGGCTTGAAAGTAAACGTGGATAAGAGTAAGGTTATGGTTGTGAGTGAGGACACTCCTCAGTGTGAAGTTATGCTAGATTGTTGGAGCAGCTGGAACAAGTGTCTGAGTTTAAAATTTTAGGTATATGTTGCGATGAGGGAAGGAAACGGACGCATGCAGAGTGTAGTAGGGGAAGTTGTGAATGGGCAAGGAAGGTGGCTGGTGCAATTAAATCGATGGTGAATTTAAGGGGACTAAGTCTTGAGTTGCTAGGGTCTTACATGAGGGTATGCTTTTACCTGGTTATTGATAGTAGTGAGACTATGGTTCTGGAATAAGAAGTATAGATCTAAAGTTCAAGTGTGTTTCAGATGGACTAATCTTAGGGGTGTGCAAGGTGTGAGAAGAATTGAATAAAATGAGGAATGAACTTATTAGAGAGTGGTGTGGTTTTTGAAGAAAGGGTAAATGAGAGAATAAATGAAAGTATGTTGAGATGTTTGGTCATGTGGAAAGGATGGATGATAGTCGGGTTGGTTAAGCGGATGTATAGTTGGCGAGTTGTGTTGGGAACCGACCAGTGGGAGACCAAAGAAAAAGTGGATTGAGTCAGTAAACGAATGTTTGAAGGAGAGAAATGTGAGTTTGGTAGAGGCGAGAAGAAAGATGTATAACAGGAGTGAATGGCGGGGGATTGTGAGGGGGTATGTTTGTGGCCCACCTGGGCCAAGGGATGAACCCTTACATTGACGATCTACCATAGTGATGGTCCATCGCTTCCCATGTAAGTTTAGGTGGATTTTCTGACTGCGATGAGTTCTCACTAATTAATGGTACTGAGGGGGCGGTAAGGCTGGGCTTTCTTTTCGACTTATGTCATGTTCTTCTTCTGCTTTTTTTTCCGATGCTCGTTACGCACCTTACTCCCATTCTTTGGAAAATAGAAGGAAGATAAAGAAAGAAAGAAAGAATATTTAATTTTAGTTTTACCAGGAAAAGCAACACTAGAGCCCTCCATATAGACATCTTTAATCAAAAATTATAACAACTTTTCGGAAATATATACTGTTTCCATCATCAGGTGAAGTAACTAGAAATATAATATCAAATAATAATAAAAATCGAAAATATACAATTTTACAAAGTTCAAAATCCTAAAACAAATTTAACAAAAAATCTTGAAAATATATACAAAACTCTAAACATCATACCATTTATAAAACTAGATTTAATTTAGAATCCTTGGACGTCGCTTCCATTATATAATGCAGAATCTATAAACAAATATAATAGTCATAAATTTTATTTAATCAATTTGTCTAGGGGTAACTAAAAAATAAATCAATTTAAATAACAGGATTACGAAGTGTTTTCAGGGAACAGGAAAGCAAAAACTTACCGGTTGTATAGGGATCTTTTGCTAACAAATACATCTAAGTAGGAAAACAAGTTATAAATTGCTTCACAGCAGAGTACGTCAAAACAGTTGCAGCTTGAACGGACCAGAATCACTATTTAGGGAGGGTTTATTATTATGAATGAATAGTGTTTCTAAAATATGTAAGTTGGTTTGTGAATTTGTTTGTGCTAGTATATTGAAATTGTTATAGTTAAAGTTGTGGTCTGAAGAATGGGAATGATCTCTGATGGAAGAAAAAGCTGGTGAATTCAAGA
>JABUQX010078137.1:0-20627 GCA_015478945.1 Trachelipus rathkii
GGATCAGGAAGTAAATTCGGTCACGCAGAAAAAAGTAGAAGAACCGGTGGTTGAACGAAGAGAAGGCATGGAAGAAATCAACATTATGGTGACCAGTCTGGAGGATTCTGGGCATATGACCAAAGTCTATATACCGAGGAGCTTATTGGAAGGCACTAAGGATAGAGGTATGACATGTCTCCAAGGAACGGAAACACGGAACCAGTTGAGTATGTATTATTATATAGTCAAAGTAAAGATTACATTAATCTAATAATGTTTCCTTTCTAATACCCCATGGTCAATCAGGAGGAGTTATGGGGCGTGGGTGAAGACCCTGAACGGGATGATTTTAGAGACCAATCGGAGGACAGGGAGGGATCCCAAAGGAAGTAGAAATTGGTACCAGGTACCAATCGACAAGATCTAGAGGTTCAAGCTCGCAAAGATATACCGAATGTCAAATGAGAGATTTGGAGTATTGAGATTGAGAGGGTGTGACGTGATTAAGACGGAGCACTCCGATCGGGGAAATTTAGGTAAGGTTGTTTTTCCTGTTTGAAGTGGTTGGAGTTGCTATTTTGTCTTTTTATAGTTGATTGGTCCCAAGTTTTCTTTTGGAGTATGTATGGTGGATAATGTTAGGCGAGGTAACTCACTAATTTATCATTGGAGCATTTTAAGTTAAGTTACTGTTTATAGAATAGTATTAGTATTGTCGTTGTCTGAAGGATTGAGTTATATTAAATTCGTATATGGTTTTTTGTGGGATCAATAATTTTATAGGTGAAATAAAATATTCTACCAAAAGTTCTGAATTGTGACGAGGAAAATTAAACTGCTTAACAGTTCCACGTTGTGTTGTTTTTGATCGTCTGTGTTCGTCTCGTTTTTTTGTTGTGTTGTGTATGGTTGGGTTTTTCCTGTTTTGTTGTTTTGTTGTGGTTGTTTCGTTCATTGTTTTGTGTAGTTTGTTTGTTGTTTTTGTTTTGTGGTTATTTTGGCGGTGGTGGGGGTTTGTTATAGGGTGTTGGATGGTGTATTTTGGTGGGGTTGGTGTGTTGTTTTTTTTTTTGAGTTTGGTTGCATCTGGATTATCAGATGTGGGTTACGCAGTTACGTAAAAGGATTTGGAATTGTTTAACTACAAACAAGTTTAATTTTCCCCATTATCTGGTGGGTAAGGTTGATTGTGTGTCCTTTAAGTTGGAGAGGTTTTATTTGTTGAATAGTTTTATTCATTTTCGTTGTTGTTATATGTGTGTGGTAAAGATTCAGTTGACTGTTTCGGGTTCATTTTTTGATTTCTATTACGTGAATGTTGATTTTTTATGTTAGTCAGTTGTTTTTTTGTGGAGGGTATGTTGTATGAACTTTAATAGTATATGGGTGGTTTTGCATTTGTCATGGTGTATGTTCTAATTTAGATATGTTGAAGATATCGGTATAGATTGTAAGTTTAGGCTGTATGTCATGATTCAGCATTAGTTATTTGCAGGTTTTTGGAAGAAAAACTTAAAAGGATAGTTCGGTGCATCGTGTTTAAATTTAAAAACAAATTTAATAGTAGAATTCAAATTTACGCATAGGAAATATTTAGCAGTTTGACGATGTAGGATTGTCTTGAGATTTCGAAATAGGGTATTTTATTAGAGTGAATTATGGGATTATTTAAACGATATATAGGATATGTCAAAAAACGGACATTGGAATTTTCCATGCATTTAAGGAAATTCGTGTATGAAAATTGGGTGAAAGGTGACAGATGTAATTAACGGTGCAATCTGTGTTTAAATTTAGGTAGATTAACGAACGGAATATTTTATTGAAAAGTATATATATATATATATATATATATATATATATATATATATATATATTTATATAGATTAACGAACGGAATATTTTATTGAAAAGTATATATATATATGTGTGTGTGTGTGTGTGTGGGTGTGCGTGTGTGGGTTGTGTGCGGGACGCACATAGGCCGTGTAGGTATGAGAAATTTATAACGCACAAAGGATTTTTAAACTAACAAGACACACAGACGAAAGGTTAAGTTTATGCAAACTGAAAATTGTGAGGGAAAATTACCGAATAGAAATTATGGTTATATTTTATTATTATTATTATTATTATTATTATTATTATTATTATTATTATTATTATTATTATTATTATTATTATTATTATTATTATTATTATTATTATTATTATTATTATTATTATTATTATTATTATTACGTGCCTATTTATTATAAGGTTTCTTTATTTTTATTAGTTTAACTGTGAGCACGAATGGACGATCATAAAAGTAAATAGTATATTTGTTGTTAGTATGTTTGTTGTTAGAAATGTATGTGGTTTATTTTAGTAATACCGATAGGTATTATTATATTATTATTATTAATTATTATTATTATTATTATTATTATTATTATTATTTATTATTATATTATTATTATTATTATTATTATTATTATTATTATTATTATTATTATTATTATTATTATTATTATTATTATTATTATTATTATTATTATTATTAACGGTGTTAGGATAATTTGTTGTTACTAATTCGATTTAGGGAAATGATGATGGTATAATGCAAATTTATATTGTCATTTTCAGGGTGCTGATTGCGGGACCAAACCCAAAGGACAATCGTGTAGCTAAGTTAGCCCTTTAGGCTCAAATCTAACAGGAAGTGTGGGAGGCATCGTGACGGTGACGACTGGCGCGTTTGTCTCACCCATCACTAATCTGGAAATAACAAATTTGGATCGTGCTGTTGGGGCTGAGTCGATCATTAGCATAGCGAGCTGTGCCTGGTGCTCGTAAGAAATAAATACTTACTGTAGGATTGTCAAAGGAATTTCCCGATCAAGAAAACTAACTTTCGGGCAAATTTGGATAAGTTGCTAAGGAGCGTATCGTTCCGTAAATTGTATAAAATTCTGACATTAAATTGTATTGTGAATATTTTCCGGAAAATTTAATATTGTACATAAATAAAGAATATTTTGGGTACATATATTTCTAGTAATAGGGTATAATAGGTTATATGTATAAATTTAGTAATAGGGTATAATAGGATTAATATACTATTTGGGAATAGGTACAATAGGATTGACAAAAAAATATAATTGAGTATTTATTTTATTATATCAAAATTTGCATCTCTTTTGTGTTACTTGAATCCTTTTCTTTCTCACTTAGTGTTGTCAGGAATAAGCCTTCTCCAAAGAGAATCCTGGGACCTCGCGTAAAGGCTCTAAATAAAACAAACGAAATCAATTAACAAGAACAAGACGATAACAATATTTCCAGTGCAAAAAATATTTAATTACTGGTCAACTCTTAATTATGGTAAAGGTTTTGAAAGAGGAATAAAAATTTTTAAATTAAAAAAAATGAAATTCAAGGAAACTTAAAAAAAGTAATATATATACAGTGGCGTATGCAGGGGGGGGGCAGGGGGCCATGGCCCCCGAAATTTTTTAGACTAAGCATTTTTAAGTATCATATCCGTTTATAACAATGTCCAAAGGTTAAATTAATTATATATATATATATATATATATATAAGAAACATTTTTTGTCTGGCCCCCCCGAAAAAAATCCTGGATACGCTACTGTATATAATATATATATATATATATATATAATTTATATATATATATATATATATATATATTATATTAATATAAGTATATATAATATATATATATATATATATATATAATATATATATATATATATATATATAGTATATATATAATATATTATATATATAATTATATTGTGGTGTTATGCCCTTAATCATTTACAACCTTGTGCATGACATGACTATGAGAACCAACGCCGATGGGTCTTTAATTGTGTGTCCCTTCCGCTCCCCACCAACACGTGTATGTGCATTTGTTGTGCATTCGTGCATTAGTATTTGTCACATACATGATCTTTCAACCTTCATCCTTTCCCCTCATTTTTCATATCAATTTTCTGTCTTTTCAATCCACCTTCTTTGTCTCAGTTTTTATTTTTTTTTATTTTTTTTTTTTATTTCCCACCCCATCAGTCCATTTAAATATTTGTACGTAGGTTTTTTCTTCCTTTTTTTTCCCGTCAGAGCCCCGTGGGCTATCCGGTACCTCTTTCCGCATGGGTCTTCAGCTCACCTCGCACTTCTTTCCCGTGGATGAGGTAAGGAGAAAACCGGTCCGTTTAGCTCTTCTTTAACAGCCAATTGTAGGGAACCTGAGCCTTGGCTAACCAGGAGGACGTTCTGCACTTTGGTGTATAATCTCTGGCTTTACGTGAAGATTAAGGTGCCGTGTGGTAAACCGGCGTAGAGTTCCAGGAGGATCTTCACGATGCCACATCCACAGTCTACCCTACGGGGTGGGGTCCGGAAGGTTGTGTGGGTCTCTGGCCTGCAACCTGTTGTGGGGAGAAGGATTGCCCTTCCTTATGAAATATACGTCTTTCCAGCCCATCCTGTTATTTACTTTTATGTTTCGTTTGCTTTGCTCTAATTGTTCATCTATGGAGACGAAGTTTAAGGTTTAAAATTTTTATGGAAAAGTCTATTAAAGAAAATACGTTACTAAATCAAGGAGAGTTTAATAACAACAATTACCATCCGTCGGGTTCCCAGCCTGACCCCACCTCGGTCCCTACTACTTTTAGACCAGCAGGTACTTCCGCTTTTCTTCCTTCTCCTACACCTGAGAGTCCTTTGTATAATTTCAGCAAATCGTCGAATGGCATGCCCCTAATTCCCAGGTGCCCAAACGGTCTGGGCAATCCCGCAAATGTGCCCCCCGTCATAGTCGTTCTCATTCGTTTACTAAATATGCTGCACCCCCTCCAGGAATGCCAGCAGATACATCATTCCCGATATATTACATACTGCGATCCACTACCTCCAAAGTTCTTACTGAGCAAAGAACCATTCTCATAACGAGATGCACCTGAAGAAGCTTAGGAGTTGAAGACTCACTACATAAGTCTAGCATTAATTAGTAAGAAATGGGGTCCCCTTCTCTGTTCAAAGCCTGCTAAACTACGGAATCAAAAATATTCTATTTTGTCATCCTTTTAAACGTTTCTCGACAACATTCTCTTAAATTTAAACTTACGCTGATGAAATAAGAAACTCCTTTATAAAGCACTATTTATTCTTATTTGAATCCAAGAAAGCACGAAGATACTGCTAAGTACATTTATGAGAATATTCTTCAGCTGAAAGGATTTTCCCGAGTTTACATATTACATTTGTATGTAAATATTTCACCCCCTAGTCGGTAAGACTTACGCCTGACACTATATATAATCACCCAATTATTAACTTACGTTGACTGCTGCCTATACTTTAAATGATGCTCACCTCATCTAACTACTAAGCAAAAGGTTGGTAAAATTGGGTTTACACGTTATTCATTGTTTACTCTAACGTTTATATCCCTATCTAGACCCAGAGTTTCTTATAAATGTCAAGGGTTTGGTCATCTCTCCTATTAGATAAATACTGAGTATAGGGACCGGAAGTAAATATATCCCCAGTCCTGCAGATGAATTATATTTCTCTACAATTCCCTATAGTTGAAAACACTACCAACACTGTAAAAACTGTGGAGGACCCACAAGTGCTTCTTCCTTCATAAATGCGCCGTCTTATACCTGTTTTATGAACAGTGAGGATTTTTGGAGTTATGTATTTACCAATAACATAAATAAATTGAACAGGAGAGATGCCTAATATACTCAGCTCAACGAAAAAATATCCTACATAGAAACAATAAGGCAATCTTACGCTACATATAATTGCCAAGCTGCTCCATACTCCGCGTGTTAATTCTAACACCAAGACACATTAAACCCATCCCAGTGTAACTACTCCTCACCAAATCCCAGCGAACTTATATCAGGCAATTTATACTTAGTAACCTATCTTAATACTGCCTGTATTTCCCACATCAATATAACCTATGACTTCTCTAGAATAAGTACATATAAAAAGCAGCCCTTTGTAATCACCTTCTCACTATCCTTCCAAAATATCTTTCATCACACAAAGCTTTGACTACTCATGAGTCATGAAAATAATATACTCACAGTCATAATTCAACCATAGTGACCTGAGAGCTTAGATTGGCTGATCCAATACCAATCAGAGAAAGCCTTTGGAAAACACGTCTCGGCCAAGACACACTGTCCATACCACGTAATCCGAGCAACACGTGAGGAACAGATCACTCATCGGAAACTCATCTGCAGATGACTTGCTTCCTTTGGTACTCGCTATATAAGACAATTTGACCTCACTTACACGTATTTAACTCACACAAGTTTCCTGAAATAAGAGATAATCCATAACACAAAGATAAGGAGCATAAAGATAATTATTTGGTTAAAAAATAATCACACAGTAAGCTTTGACTCTCATATCCTGATAGATCACCTGCATACTATAGATTAGTAGATGGTACAACACTAGAGTAGATGTGCATGTGTAAGGTAAAAAGATGCAACTCTGAAGGGAATCCACTACACGGGGCATGCAATCGGACTCACAAATTGATTTGCCAACCCGTGAAAATACTTCAAAAAATCTATTTCTCGATATACATAATATTGGAAACCAGAATATTGAAAACATCATGGGGAAAATAATGCAATTGTAACATCATCTGGTTCAATGACTATGTCTTCACTATCAGATGTCTCTCATTCTCATATATCAGTCTGGATTAGCATAAGGACAACTTGATGTAGTACCACCTCAAGTACTACCAAATGAATAGCTTCCGCTATAACACTTTCCGAATTTCCTATATCGGTTTCACTCCGCTCCGAGATTATTAGCCTTAGTGGGGTCGGATTCGGATATACGTGGGATGGATACTAAAGGTGTGAGGGAGACTATGTCTGTGATGACTTACTCCTACTGCGTTTTACTCATTTTATACTGCTACACGAGTAGAGTAGGTCAGACTCGCGAGGTTATATATAGCTAATACCAACGAACATCAAGCAATCACTATAAAAGTATTCTGGAATCTGTATTGGAATTGCATTGATTAGGAAATATGCAGAGGTAAGAAATTATTTACAACTCCATCATAAATCTACATGGTCAATATGATGAAAGTAATGGCAATAAACCCAGTATCAGACTTTGTCAACTACTAAAACGAAATCCTATAAATTTAAGGATACCCAATAATCGTTAACCCCAACACCTTTTTCTAAAAAAGATGACACCCTTCCTTCTATGACCACTTCATGGAAAATACTATAAAATATCCCTCACAACATTTCTCTAGAGAAATCTTGCTCCGTGATGAGATAACTAATACCGCTCACCAATTTCCTAAACAATTGAAGCATTTTGGTATTGCTCTATTTTTTTTTTATTTTTTTTTCTATATATATATATTACCAATGACCAATCCAAATCCATTACACAATAATAAGGATCTTGACTGACTAATGCTGGCATTCAATTATGGCGAGTGAACTCCACTTCAACAAATAACCTATCTATAATATACGGAAACTCCTTTCCCAAAAGTCCGTTTGTAATCAACCCAAATCTCTTGGTTGTATGTAACTAATTCTTTACCAACCAGGAATTTGTTGGCCCTTACCTCTATATACGAGACCCACGTCACTAAAGCCAATTTCCTCTCCATTCTAAGAATCCACTTCCAACCCTACCTAAACCTAGTCCACAAATAGAGACAAATAACTCAAAAAGACCATCCTCATTGAATATTTATATACACAATAAGTATGTCACTTCCTTCAATTGATAAAATTGTCGTGCTACCACTCTACATATTTTGTGAAGGAAAGAACTTGACAACTAGTATAACAATAATTGCCACCAAGTCCATATGTGTGCTAGAAACTTTGGCTTATGTACTAAATCATCTTATTATAGCGATTTCATTCCATAAACCTAATCGGAATATAATAAATCTACAGCTAACCTTATAGAAAGAGATGAGAATGATAAGGGGAGGTAGCGGATATAACTCATTTCATTATATTATGTCCCTATTTTCCAGTCTCTCTTCAAAACTAAACCATTAGCAGTGACAGCTATACGTAAATTTACATTTGTCCCTACGATAACCTTCTACTGCCTGCCTTCGATTTCTACTTGGCTCCGTGTAGTGAATTAATCTAAGGTCCGACTTAAAGCTGATTCTTTTTGAGAGAGTATTAGGCTTCCTACTTAGTGCCGAGGTTGTTATTAATATATATACTAGGAGAACATTCACCTCGCCACCTATTAACTTATGTGGATAATCGACTCTGTTACTTTATATATTATATAATATATCGAATAAAGTCCATAAGAATCCTTGTAGATTCTTTCTATAACTAATACTATCCCCTTTTCCTGGGAATGCCTTAACACAGACTTCCCTACATATGAACGTTTAGATACATACACATTTCTTCCTGTATTAATATTTCCTTTTGCTCCATTCCCTTATGGATCGCTTTACCGGGTCCCGATTTGATTATTTATACGGCAGTAATCATTAACAAATAGCTTTAAATGAGCTTTTACTTAGCCCAATGTTAAAACCAAACTCCAGCTTGCGTTATGACCGAGCGGAGTGGGCTGTTTTTTATCAGGTCACAGCTATCCCACTTTCTCCCTTCAAAATCTGTTTTACTACTTGTTTGAACGTTTTTCTTCTTCCGCAAGTTGTCATCTCGGCAGCGGAAGCTTGCATTTCTCAATCTTCCGCTGGCAGGCGGTCGGCAACCCTTTGGTAGTACCAGGAGTGCGCACAAGCTACCCGAGAGAAGAAACTCTACAGGCAATACAAAAGGATCCGTTCCACCCTAAAACATGATTATTTTTAACGCAACTGCTGCGAGATCTCGGCGAATTAATCGCCAAACACGTTAACATTTTTTTCGAACTGATTTTCCCCTTCCTTTAGTGTGGAAAATTACATAGAAAATATCTTGTCGCTCCAACTACTTCTCACCCAAAGTCCTCCGTTATGGGCCTGATATAACCGACACGATCTCGGTTCCTGCTGCTGTTACAGATGCATTAAGTTATAGTTTTGCAAGCCACTCGAGTTCTTTCCGCTATCGTGAAACCTTTCAAAATTGAAAAATTACCCTACACTGCCAGACTTTTCGACAACGAAAGGGGAAGATCACATCTATAACCGTCTTTTTACACTTGCAGAGTATTAAACTGCACTGGTGAATAGCAAAGACGGTGCTTTTGGCCTAGACATGATTTCGTACCTCATGCTCCGTCATATCCAACCCTCGGCATCAGCGTTTTTTGCTAGATCTGTGCATCTATTTGGACTACAGCATTTGTAATTCCTATCCCCAAACCTGGGAAAGATCCAGTTGGCGGGAAGCCAAAGACCAATTTCGCTGACCTGTCATTTCTGTAAATTAATGGAGAAGATGGTTTCAGGCCACCTTCTCCCTGTTCTGGAGAGTCGCCAGACTTTTTCAAACTTCCAGTTTGGTTTCCGCAAAAATTGTTCGACCTCTGATTCCTTGTTAAAACTGGACCATGACATCCGTGAAGCCTTCTCAACTGGTGGGATGGTTCTTGGTGTCGTCTTTGACCTTGAAAAAGCTTATAACACAACGTGGAAAACTGGGGTTCTCCTTAAACTCCATTCGCTCGGTTTCCGTAGATAATTCGCACTTTTCATTAAATGCCTTCTGTCAAATAGATCCATCCAGGTTCGGTGCTCTTCTATTCTGCCACGCCACTTTTAACTACTGTGATGAAGGCATTCCTGCAGGGTAGTGTTCTAAGTGTATTACTATTTGCTCTCGGATTTAATGACATCGTTACTTCTATCCTAGCGACGGTCAATTTTTCTCTCTATGTTGGAGACCTTGCACTATATAAAGCAGGTGCCAGGCTGCCTTTTCTCGAACGGCAACTTCAACTAGCTATTGCGAATATTTTACAATGGGGTAACTCCAATGTCTTCCATTTCTCACCCACCAAGACCACAGCAGTGCTTTTTAAGAAAAAAGGGAATCGAAGAACCTGCCACCTTCTTCCCGCGAACTTAACCTTATATGGTTCACCCATTCCTGTAACTCTCACAGGTCAAATTCTCTAGGACTCATTCCTAGAATGACCACTTTAAACATAACGCTTCTCATATTAAACTTCTGAAAACGACTTGTAATCGTGTGCTTGACCTATAATGTCATTTCGCCTCAAAATCTTGGGGCACTGATCGCAAGTCCCTTTTGCGACTTTATATCGTCTTAATCCGATCGAAGCTGGACTATGGCTGTGTTGTAAATGGTCAAACCTCCCCAACTCTACTACACCTGTTAGATCCCATCCAAAACGAGGCGATCCGTATCTCCACTGGAGCGTTGAGGTAGAATCCAATGTCATGCCACTCTCTCATCGAAGGGAATACATCATGTGCACAAGTTATCTTGATCGCTTTCAAACCTCCAATACTGTCTGCTCTGACACCGATTCTGCAGGAGATACCTCAGAATCCTAATTACTGGCCATTTGCAAGCTCAGTTTTTAAAATCTTTAATTTCCTTAACATCCCTTTGCAAAAGGTGCTGCCTTTCTCTTATGACGAAAGGTATACACCTTGGCTATTCCCTGCTCCCATCATTTGCCTGGTCTTGACCTCTCTCTCCAAATCTAGCCACCCTGCAGCCTTGTTAAAGATATCATTCCTGTCTCATTCCGCAGTTCACGGTGAATTTACTCCAGTGTTTACTGACGGCTCTAAAACAGAGGATAGTGTCGGTTCGCCTGCTGTCTTTCCTGACCGCAACCTCTCCCATACCCACCCCCTCATGCTTAAATTTTTACGGCAGAACTAATGGCTAAAATGATTGCCCATTCTCGAATTTTATTCCTTAACCAAGATCACTCTTATGTCATTTATTCAGATTCGTTCAGCGCGCTACAAGCGCTTAAAACCCCTTATTCTAAAAACGCAATGGTATCCACTGTACAACAATTTCTTCGCCTGCTCCACTCCCGTAAGAAACAAATCATTCTATGTTGAACCCCTCTCATGTAGGGGTAACTGGCCTCCTCTTCTTTTCGGAGCTGTTCCAAGTACCTCCCGGATGCCATTCGACAAGGCCTCCTCCCATCAACTGATTACTATCCTGCTCTCCGACAATTAAGGCTTTCAATCTCATTGGCAAGAGTGTTGGACGAATGATCAGCGGGGAGCGATACTCAGAAATATAAAACCAAGCATTGGTGAGTGGTCTTCCTCTCACCAACGAAAGCGTTTACACGAGGTGATACATGCACGCCTCCGTATTGGCCACACCAATATCACTCACAGCCACTATATGTCAAGGAACCCTCCTCCCATCTGCAGATTTTACCGTCACCATACCCCGCAATCTGTTTGCCATATCTTCATTGATTGTCCCCAACTGGACCCCATTCGCCGTCGTCATTTTCCTACTTTATGGTCGCATAATCACCTCCAAAGGTTATCCATATTATCTGAATCTTCCAACATTAGCAGAAATTCTATTTTCTTGTATCTTCAAGAAGTGAATATTTTTACAATGTATAATTTTTTTATATAATATTTGGACTATTTATAATGTATGGATATATTTTATTTAGGTTTTATTAATTCTTTGACTAAATATTCATTTCTTCACTCAAATTTTCGTTGACATTTAAAATAGATATAAGCCAGGACCCACCCAAGGAGTTGATTATTCAACCCAGTGTGGCCGCTTCTTTGTGAGCCGTGATGGGTCCTGTACATTGACATATATATAATATATATATATATATATATATATATATATATATATATATATCTTAAATTGTTATACATATATATATTTTATATTATATATATATATATATATATATATATATTGTTACGTTGGACGTAACTTGAGATGAAGAAGGGTTGAAATACCAAAGAGAACGTTTGGGGTCATATGTCATAATCTATTTAAACAAAATAATAGACACAATTAATATAATGAAACAATTAACGATAATAATAATAATAATAATAATAATAATAATAATAATAATAATAATAATAATAATAATAATAATAATAATAATAATAATAATAACAATAAGATTATAAAATGAGATATAAAAGTTACGCATGAAATAATGCATTTTCTTTTTACAATTAACAATTCTATTTAGGACAGACTATTATATTTAATTAATAAATTTTTGCACATAGCTTCGCTATATAATTGAATAAAATATTAATAAGTTGCTTAAATTTAAATAATCGTATTGTACAATGAAGAACATAAAATTGCTGCATCTTTTTCACTAATAACACAATGCCACAAAACACAGAATTGTAAAGTATCATAAAAGCAAGTATGGATAACAAAGAACTAGGTTTCACAAATAACTGACCTTGTAGCATTCGAGGGTAAAGGTTACACTGAAGATAGATTGAGCACTGAACGTGTGTAACAAAATCACTGATGCTCACAGAAATAAATGATGATAAGATTTTGCGAATGTTTATAATGAATACAGGTTATTTGGAACGATATAAAGGAGCGGTTCCAAAATGCTTTTCGAGGCGAAGATGGCGAATTCGTTGTCCAATAGGAAGCAAGATTTTAGGTCACGTGAGAGGTAGGACGACAATAATGGAAAGGAAGAAAGAGAAGGTAATATGGCTCCCCCCCGAACAGTGGAGCGTCGAGAGGGATTAAGGTGAAAAGCGAACCACTGGACGTAATGCTCGTCCATAACGCGATGTGGAACGAGGTGGACAAGACGGTAAGGTTGCAGTCGGAATCGGTTCTGGATTCGGAGGAGGAATCTGTATTGGAACAGGAGGCAGAGGTGTCTGCATCGGAACAGGAGGCGGAGATGTCGTAGCGCGGGGCGTTGAAGTAGCTGGCGGAGGAGTGACAATAGCTGAGGGAGTTGGCAAAGGTTCAGGTGGAGAACAAGTTGATGTAAAAGGCAGTATGGGCATAAAGTCGATATTATCTTGCGAAGTAGAGGTAGATGGTGCGGGTGCAGAAGGTGGAGAAAGAGTGTTGGAAGAAGCGGGATCATGTTCGAAATAAGCCGGTTTGATCCTATCAACGGAGATATTTTCTGCTTTGCTCCCCTTCTGTAAAGTGAAGTACTTTCGATAGCGTTTTAAGACGAGGAAAGGTCCGTCATAGCGGGCTTGCAAGGGGCTACGGTGTGAGTCATGCCGAATTAATACGTGAGAGCAAGTCTCCAAATCCGCAGGCATGTAAGTTGGACGGGGAGGATGACGTGGCAAAGATGGCTTCCATGCCTCAGTACACTGACGAAGGCGAGCCAGGAAGGTGTGCTGGTTCGTAGTTTTTGGAGAAGGAAGTATAAACTCACCAGGTATTCGTATGGTGGAGCCATAGACGAGCTCAGCAGAGGAGCATTTAAGGTCTTCTTTGTACGAAGTTCTGATACCGAGGAGGACAAGAGGGAGGGTTTCAGACCAATTTTCCGGTGTTCCATGGGCCATAAGAGAAGCTTTTAGCTGCCGGTGATAACGTTCCACCATGCCTTGACTTTGCGGGTGATAGCTGCAAGAGCGAAGGCGCTTGGAGCCGATTAGAGTCATAAGGTCCTTCCAGAGGTGAGACTCAAACTGCCTACCCTGGTCTGTGGACACGGTCGAGGGAGTGCCAAACCTGGCTATCCAGTTGTACAAAAATGCCTGAGCAATTGTCTCGCTAGAAGTATCTCGCAATGGAATGGCTTCTGCCCATCGAGTGTATCTGTCTATGCAAGTTAAAATATGTGTGAAACCATTTGAGGGTGGTAAAGGGCCGACTAAATCAACGTGTACCTGGTCAAAACGTTCACCAGGGGGAATAAATTGCTGAAGAGGTGCGACAGTGTGCCTGTGCACTTTGGATTTTTGACAGTTGAGACACTGCGTTGTCCACTGTTTAACATCCTTTAGTAAGGACGGCCAGACGAAATGCTTACCTATTTTGACTTGACTACCTTTTACCCCTGGGTGCGACACGTCGTGAATGGTGTGAAACACCTTTCCGCATGGGGGTTGGTACTACTGGACGAGGATGTGCGGAAGAGACGTCGCATAACAAAGGTGGAAAACCAAAAATTTCTACAGTTTGAATGTCGTAAGAAGAAGCACTAGGAAAAACAATCTCTTCGAGTTGTTGCAAGCGAGCCATTTCGACGAAATCAATGTCTGGTAAAGGAGAGATAGCGTTAATTCGGGATAGAGCATCGGCAGGAATGTTGTCTTTTCCTTTTATATGGCGGATATCAGTTGTGAATTGGGCAATGAACTCAAGGTGGCGAGCTTCACGAGGTGACTGTTTCACTGTGGAAGCTGTAATGGCATGCGTAATGGGTAAATGATCAGTTACAACATGGAATTCCCGACCTTCTATGAAGTAACGGAAGTGCTTAATAGCTAAATAAATTGCTAGAAGTTCCCTTCCAAATGCGCTGTACCGTGTTTCAGGCGGCTGGAACTTTTTAGAAAAGAAAGCTAATGGACGCCATTCGTTATCAATAAATTGTTGCAGCACAGCTCCAGCTGCGAAGTCTGAAGCGTCGGTGTTGATTCTAGTCGGGGCAGTGTCGGATGGAAATATAAGTAACACGGAAGAGGCAAGGGCTTCCTTGATGGCGGTGAAGGCATTAGTTGCTTCGTCGTTCCAATCTACAGTGACAGAAGCAGCAGAACCTTTACGTGGATGTTTAAGAAGTGCGTGAAGCGGGAGGAGAATTTTAGCAGCGGATGGTATGAAACGATGGTAAAAATTTACCATCCCTAAAAAACGACGGAGTTGACGCTGTTTAACGGGTTTCGGAAACTCACGAATGGCTGCCACACGATCTTCAAGAGGACGTATACCTTCGGCAGAGATTGTATGTCCGAGAAAAGTTAGGGATGAAACTCCGAATTCACATTTGGAAGAATTGACACATAGACCAAATTCACTTAGTCTGGTAAAAACTTGCCTGAGATGTGAAGTATGTTCTTCCGGAGAGCACTGGCAATCAATAAGTCGTCTATGTAGGCGAATACGAAGGGTAAACCACGTAATACTGAGTCTAGAAGACGTTGAAATGATTGACTAGCATTTCTTAAACCGAATGGCGTTCGAAGAAATTCGTAAAGGCCGAAAGGAGTGATAATGGCAGTCTTATGAATGTCTTCGTCCGGATTGACGGGAATTTGAAAAAATGCGGAAATTAAGTCAATTTTTGAGAAGATGGTACAACCAGAGAGATGGGATGTGAAATCCTGTAAATGAGGTACATTATAGCGGTCCGGGCGGGTGATTGCATTTAGGCAGCGATAGTCACCGGTCGGACGGTAATCTCCATTTGGTTTGAGTACCATATGCAAGGGAGAGGCATAGTCAGACTTTGAAGGTCGGATGATGCCCTTCTCTAAGAGAGATTCAAATTCTAGCTTCGCAGCTTTGAGTTTATCTGGTGCAAGACGTCGTGCGTGAGAGAATGGAGGTCTGCCGGAAGTTTCAATGTGATGAACAACATTGTGTTTCACAGGAGGGAACTTGGAGACTGGAGAGAGAAGCTCTGGAAAATCGGTAATTAATAATGATTCAAAACTATTATTAGATGGAGAAAGATGTATGCCACTAATGGATGCGGAAGCACGAATACAAGCGGATGAGAAATGTGTCTCAAAATCAATAATGCGGTTGTGATTCATGTCAACAAGAAGGTTGAAATGTGACAGAAAGTCGGCACCTAATATTGGTAAAGTGACGTCGGCAATCGTGAAGTCCCATATAAAGTCACGACGGAATGAGAGCGTTAAATGGAGTCGTTTGGTACCATAAGTGTTAATGGTTGTGCCATTGGCGGCGCGTAAAGAGCCTGATGCTTCTGGAGCATGAGTTTTCCCGAGGATGGAACGTGGTACAGCGGAGATAGAGCTCCCACTATCTACGAGATAAGATAGTTTGGTGGATGGATCGTAGACACAAAGTAAGTTGGACGCTTTTGAAACCACCCCGAGCGTATTTACGGAGTGGTGTTTGAGTTTAAATTCCCGAATGTACAAGGCTTAAGACATGACCGAGTTTGGTCTCCAAAACGTTGGTGGTTTCTACAAATACCCTGCTGGTTATGTGACGGATACTGAACCAAGGCCTGAGAAGCAACAGGAGAAGAGGCGAATTGACGCGAAGGAGTAGGCGAGCGGCGATATGAACGTCGTTGCATAGTAGGAGAGCGAGAATTATGACCGTAATTGTAAGCAGAATAAGTGTTTGAAGCATTGGGGGGAGGCTGGGGATATGAAGGAGGCGGTGAATAAGGATGATGGGAGGATGAAAGATGAGGATACTGTTGAGGTTGAGGATATTGTTGTGGGGGATAAGGATATTGTTGTTGAGGATAAGGAGGGGAAGGAGGAGGGGGGGAAGGAGCAGTGGAACGCGTTTCCAAAGCTCGCATTCTAGTAGTTAAATCCATGATGGTGTTCTGCAACACCTGTAGTTGGGAGATAATATAAGCATTTTCAGTGGGCGGCGGTTGTCGCATCGCGTTGACTGACTCATTTACATGCGATAGTGACGCTGGTGTTAAGTTATTATTACTGGTGGGATCCGTGATATGCGAAACTTGTGAAGGTATGTCTGCTGTCGTAAGAGGTTTCGCTTTGCAAATTCTGTCAGCAAAAGTAGCTAATTCTTGTGTGAACAATTAGGGATCGACG
Organism: Trachelipus rathkii; assembly: GCA_015478945.1. Taxonomy (NCBI): domain Eukaryota; kingdom Metazoa; phylum Arthropoda; class Malacostraca; order Isopoda; family Trachelipodidae; genus Trachelipus; species Trachelipus rathkii. The sequence continues at coordinate 16,722 of JABUQX010078137.1, forward strand.
TAGCCTAAGCGTAATTGCATCTCTGCAGGGAGTTTCTGTAGGAAGAGATGGCGTACAATATGTATACAATTACCTACGGGAGGGCCGTCGAGAAGATTTAACATATCAGATAATAGAACTGATGGCAAACGATCTCCAAGAGAGCCACCAGTCAAAAGCTTTTTCACTTTTTCAGCGTCAGTTTCTCCCAGCCGGTTTAAAAGTTCGGTTTTAAGTTGGGTGTAGGGTTGGTTGTGGGAATGTAAGGAGGGTAAAACATCCTTTAGGCGCTGTAAAACGTGAACAGGTAATATGTTTAAAAGAGCTCTAAAGCGTGCAAGCTCATTGGTGGATTCCAGCTGGAGCTCGAGCAGCGTAAATGTGAGATCCAAATCGTTGTTAACAAACTTACCAGAATATACACTAGGTGATTCCCTGTCTGAAGCAGGCTGTTGGGATATAACATTGATATTTTCAGTATTTGCAGCGTCAGGAGGGGACATGGTTTATAAAAGTTAATATACGATTGTAAAAAAAATTTTGAAAACAATATTACGAGACAAAAAATATATGCTTAAGATGCGATTTGCATACGCTAAATATTATAAAAATAGTGGTCAGGGACCAAAAAAGACAACAAATATTATAAATAAGGATGCAAAGGATGTCAAAAATATATAAGCGGCCGCTTGTACGGGCTAAAATGGTTTAAAAATGATATGTTGAAAAAGGTTATTTGGGCCAGAAATGGCCTTGATATTATTCTAAAAAAAATTTTTTTTTTTTTAAATATATAAATAAATTTCCGCTTCAGGCTGTGGATCCTTGTTGAGACGAGAGAGGTTTCGAAGTAGGTGTAGGAATGCTGGGATATGTAACGACGTCAGCACTCACTCCAGATCACCACTGTTACGTTGGACGTAACTTGAGATGAAGAAGGGTTGAAATACCAAAGAGAACGTTTGGGGTCATATGTCATAATCTATTTAAACAAAATAATAGACACAATTAATATAATGAAACAATTAACAATAATAATAATAATAATAATAATAATAATAATAATAATAATAATAATAATAATAATAATAATAATAATAATAATAATAATAATAATAATGTATACTTAAATTATTTTTAAATCTACGCATGAAATAATGCATTTTCTTTTTACAATTAACAATTCTATTTAGGACAGACTATTATATTTAATTAATAAATTTTTGCACATAGCTTCGCTATATAATTGAATAAAATATTAAAAAGTTACTTAAATTTAAATAATCGTATTGTACAATGAAGAACATAAAATTGCTGCATCTTTTTCACTAATAACACAATGCCACAAAACACAGAATTGTAAAGTATCATAAAAGCAAGTATGGATAACAAAAACTAGGTTTCACAAATAACTGACCTTGTAGCATTCGAGGGTAAAGGTTACACTGAAGATAGATTGAGCACTGAACGTGTGTAACAAAATCACTGATGCTCACAGAAATAAATGATGATAAGATTTTGCGAATGTTTATAATGAATACAGGTTATTTTGGACGTTATAGAGGAGCGGTTCCAGAATGCTTGTTCGAGGCGAAAAAATGGCGCGATCAATGTGACCAATAGCAAACAAGGATGTGGTCACGTGAGAAGTAGGACGATAATAATGAAAAGGAAGAAAGAGAAGGTAATATGGCTCCCCCCCGAACAGTGGAGCGTCGAGAGGGATTAAGGTGAAAAGCGAACCACTGGACGTAATGCTCGTCCATAACGCGATGTGGAACGAGGTGGACAAGACGGTAAGGTTGCAGTCGGAATCGGTTCTGGATTCGGAGGAGGAATCTGTATTGGAACAGGAGGCAGAGGTGTCTGCATTGGAACAGGAGGCGGAGATGTCGTAGCGCGGGGCGCTGAAGTAGCTGGCGAAGGAGTGACAATAGCTGAGGGAGTTGGCAAAGGGTCAGGTGGAGAACAAGTTGATGTAAAAGGCAGTATGGGCATAAAGTCGATATTATCTTGCGAAGTAGAGGTAGATGGTGCGGGTGCAGAAGGCGGAGAAAGAGTGTTGGAAGAAGCAGGATCATGTTCGAAATAAGCCGGTTTGATCCTATCAACGGAGATATTTTCTGCTTTGCTCCCCTTCTGTAATGTGAAGAACTTTCGATAGCGTTTTAATACGAGGAAAGGGCCGTCATAGCGGGCTTGCAACGGGCTACGGTGTGAGTCATGCCGAATTAACACATGAGAGCAAGTCTCCAAATCCGCAGGCATGTAGGTTGGACGGGGAGGGTGACGTGGCAAAGATGGCTTCCATGCCTCGGTACATTGACGAAGGCGTGACAGGAAGGTGTGCTGGTTCGTAGTTCTTGGAGAAGGAAGGATAAACTCACCAGGTATTCGTATGGTAGAGCCGTAGACGAGCTCAACAGTGGAGCATTTGAGGTCTTCTTTGTACGAAGTTCTGATACCGAGGAGGACAAGAGGGAGAGTTTCGGACCAATTTTCCGGTGTTCCATGGGCCATAAGAGAAGCCTTTAGCTGCCGGTGATAACGTTCCACCATGCCTTGACTTTGCGGGTGGTAGCTGCAAGAGCGAAGACGCTTGGAGCCGATTAGAGTCATAAGGTCCTTCCAGAGGTGAGACTCAAACTGCCTACCCTGGTCTGTGGACACGGTCGAGGGAGTGCCAAACCTGGCTATCCAGTTGTACAAAAATGCCTGAGCAATTGTCTCGCTAGAAGTATCTCGCAATGGAATGGCTTCTGCCCATCGAGTGTATCTATCTATGCAAGTTAAAATATGTGTGAAACCATTTGAGGGTGGTAAAGGGCCGACTAAATCAACGTGCACCTGGTCAAAACGTTCACCAGGGGGAATAAATTGCTGAAGAGGTGCGACAGTGTGCCTGTGCACTTTGGATTTTTGACAGTTGAGACACTGCGTTGTCCACTGTTTAACATCCTTTAGTAAGGACGGCAAACGAAATGCTTACCTATTTTTACTTGACTACCTTTTACCCCTGGGTGCGACACGTCGTGAATGGTGTGAAACACCTTTCTGCGCATGGGGGTTGGTACTACTGGACGAGGATGTGCGGAAGAGACGTCGCATAACAAAGGTGGAAAACCAAAAATTTCTACAGTTTGAATGTCGTAAGAAGAAGCACTAGGAAAAACAATCTCTTCGAGTTGTTGCAGACGAGCCATTTCAACGAAATCAATGTCTGGTAAAGGAGAGATAGCGTTAATTCGGGATAGAGCATCGGCAGGAATGTTGTCTTTTCCTTTTATATGGCGGATATCAGTTGTGAATTGGGCAATGAACTCAAGGTGGCGAGCTTCAGGCTGTGGATCCTTGTTGAGACGAGAGAGGTTTCGAAGTAGGTGTAGGAATGCTGGGATATGTAACGACGTCAGCACTCACTCCAGATCACCACTGTTACGTTGGACGTAACTTGAGATGAAGAAGGGTTGAAATACCAAAGAGAACGTTTGGGGTCATATGTCATAATCTATTTAAACAAAATAATAGACACAATTAATATAATGAAACAATTAACGATAATAATAATAATAATAATAATAATAATAATAATAATAATAATAATAATAATAATAATAATAATAATAACAATGAGATTATAAAATGAGATATAAAAGTTACGCATGAAATAATGCATTTTCTTTTTACAATTAACAATTCTATTTAGGACAGACTATTATATTTAATTAATAAATTTTTGCACATAGCTTCGCTATATAATTGAATAAAATATTAATAAGTTGCTTAAATTTAAATAATCGTATTGTACAATGAAGAACATAAAATTGCTGCATCTTTTTCACTAATAACACAATTGCCACAAAACACAGAATTGTAAAGTATCACAAAAGCAAATATGGATAACAAGAACTAGGTTTCACAAAACTG
>JABUQX010078138.1:0-15000 GCA_015478945.1 Trachelipus rathkii
AAAGACACAACAGAAAATACTTCATCTAAACTTCTCTAGAAGAAAAATCATGTCCACTTCTCAGAAAGGGTGTCCATAAGTCCGAAAAACTCTAAAGTAGGGGGCTTACAGCCATCCTGGAGGTTCAAAGGTAAGAGCGTTGGACTTTCCTCTCAGAGTCGCTTCGTCGAATTCTTTTTCCTTTGAAAGCTAAGAAGAAAACTATTCCTGTTGAGATCATTTCTTCAGGACTTAAGAGCTTTGTTGAAGACTTGTATATTGTTGCAATATTTCGCCTCCGAACTCGAGGCATTTTCAGGCAGAAATGAAATTAATTTGTGGGAACGGCTATGATGAACATTTTGTTAATAGTTCCACAATACAATAAAATGATGTGATAGCCAAAAAAATTTAAAATTCAACACATAAAGCAACTTCACAAATGTGTCAAAAAAGTTCTATAAAAAGACACAACAGAAAATACTTCATTTAAACTTCTCCAGAAGAAAAATCATGTCCACTTCTCAGAAAGGGTGTCTATAAGTCCGAAAAACTCTGGAAGTAAAGGCTTAAGATGAAGTTTAAAGTGTAAGAGCGTCAACTTTCCTCTCAGCGTCATTTCGTCGAATTATTATTATTATTATTATTATTATTATTATTATTATTATTATTATTATTATTATTATTATTATTATTATTATTATTATTATTATTATTATTATTATTATTATTATTATTATTATTATTATTAATATTATTTTTATTATTATTATTATTATTATAGTTAAAACTTCAATTTGCAAAATAGAAAGAAGTAAATAGTCAAAACTTCAATTTGAAAAATAAAACCAATGTATACATATAATCTATCATAGGAATTAAAATGGAGAGAGAGAGAGAGAGAGAGAGAGAGAGAGAGAGAGAGAGAGAGAGAGAGAGAGAGAGAGAGAGAGAGAGAGAGAGAGAGAGAGAGAGAGAGAGAGAGAGAGAGAGAGAGAGAGAGAGAGAGAGAAAGAGAGAGAGAGAGAGAGAGAGAGAGAGAGAGAGAGAGAGAATGTTGCAAAATAGAAAGCCAATATTGAATTTTCCTTTAAAATTACCAAACTCTTCCACTATATCCAAATTTCACTATATATATATATATATATATATATATATATATATATATATATAGTTATATGTAGTTGAGTAGTTATATATATATATATATATATATTATATATATATATATATATATATATATATATATATATACATACATGGGCGTAGGCAGGGATATATATTATGATATATATTATATATACACATATATATATTACATATATTATATATTATTGGTTATTATTATATTATTGCTTTTATACATATATATGGGATTACATATACATATTATTATTATATATATATTATTGTTACATATATTATTATTGAGCAGAAAGAAAGATATATTATCGTTGGTTGGTTATTATATTATTATTATTATTATAGATATTTATACATATTATTATTATTGTTATTATATATATATATATACATAATACATATTACATACATATATTATTATTATTATTACATACATTATATATATATTATATTATTATTACATATTATTATTATTATTATTGCTGTTGTTACATATTATATACATACATACATACATGTTATACATAAGAGTTCATGATGCATTTACCATACTGAAATACACACACACATTTCCATATGCTACATATAGATATAATATATATATATACATATTATGGTTATTATTGATATACATATTATATTATTATTGTTGAAGAAGGCTATATATATACATATATACATATACATATACATATGCATATTATCTAACATAATCCTATACGTACTATATATACATACCTAGATATTATATATAGTTATATATATATAGTTATATTATTATTAAGTTATATATATATATATATTGCTATATATATATATATATTATTATTATTACATATTATTTATATATATATATATATTATTATTATTATTACATATTATTATATTATTATTATTACATATATATTTTATATATATATATATATATATATTATTATTATTATTATTAGATATATTATACATATATATATTATTATTATTACATACATACATATTATTATTATTATTATTATTATATATTATATATATATATATGCATATGATATACATATTATATACATATCTCCTCCTTATCCCCTTCTTTCTTTTCTCCTTTTTTCAACACTTCTTCTTTCTCCTCCATCTTTCTTCCGATTCTTCTCTTTCACTTACTTTTTCTATTCCCTTCCCCACCTTTCTTCTCTTCTCTCTTCTATCGTGTCTTTCTTTTCATCTTCTCCTCCTTTTAACTCTTATCTTCTCTTTCTCTTTTCCTTTCTCTTGCTTCTTTTTTCTACTCATTATTATTCATTCTTCCACGCCTCTTCTCTTCACTTTCTAGCCTCTTCTTCCTCACCAGCTACTTTTCAGTTCTTTTTTTTTCTGAACATTCATCTTTCACTCTTCTCTTCTTGCTCTTCCTTCTTCTTTCATTCGTTTTGAAATCTTCTGTTGTTGCACCTGGTGGCCTGTTTATTTAAACCAACCCTAAAACATTGTATACCCACAACGCACGACAAACCAAAATTATCAAAGAGATGTCAGAATCTCAATTGTTTCATTTTCAATCATCCAACCTATTCAGAATTGGATAAAAAAAAAAGTTTAATTGAAACGAAATGATTGTAGACGCGTGGCTATTAAATGAGAGAAATTTTTTTTTTTTTTTAAATTTGTTTTTGTGATTTTTTTTATCTCATTTTTTGTTTTCTCTTGAAAATTAAAAATTTTTTAGATCTTCTGAGTGAAGTTTTGAATCTTAAAAAGACTTAAAAGCGTGAGGTCAGGTACCAGGAGGTCAAATCTTTTGAAGTATGACCTTTGAACAAGATGAAATCGAGAAACAAAACGATGTCGGATTTGTAAAAGAGAAAACTCACCTCGGAGGAAAACTGTTTTTAACAATATTTGAAATAATATAATTTTTATATTGCAAAACTTATTCTTGCAAAACTTATTCAAATTAAATTGAAAATTAATTGCAATAATAATAATAATAATAATAATAATAATAATAATAATAATTAATAATAATAATTATAATAATAATAATAATAATAATAATAATAATAATAATAATAATAATAATAATATAATAAGATATTAATAATAATAATAATAATAATAATAATAATAATAATAATTAATAATAATAATAATAATAATAATAATAATAATAATAATAATAATAATAATAATAATAATAATAATAATAATAATAATAATAATAATAATAATAATAATAATAATAATAATAATACCACACACACACACACACACACACACACACACACACACACACACACAATAATAAATAATAATAATCATAATAATAATAATAATAATAATAATAATAATATCACTTGACACTAAACTATAACACCTCTTTTCGAGGCAACACAATACGAAATTTATGTTAATTTTTTAATTATATATATATAAAGATATAGAGATAGATATATATATATATATATAAATATATATATATATATATATATATATATATATATATATATATATATATATATATATATATGGAGAAAGTCTATTATGGACCTTTGAAACTTGGTACCTGTTAGCCCAAAAATAGTACAGGGTATCTTTATGGACCATAAATAGACTTTCTATTGTAGACGGACTGTCTAAAAATATATAGGACCTTGTTACAAAGTTTTAATGACCCGGCTATTTTAATTTTTTTTTAACTAAAGGAATACCCAAGGGTAAACCGCAAAGATTGCAGGAGTCGGGGTCTCTCGGCCTTCTGGGGAACGACAGGGTAGGACCATTTCCTCTACGGGGTATGGAAATCGTCTCCTTCTGTTCCACGTCGGCCTTCGAGCCTCCTATTTGACGTGTAATACCTTAATAAATAATATATAGAGTATATGAGGTATATATATATATATATATATATATATATATATATATATATATATATATATATATATATATATATATATATTTATGTATATATATATATATATATATATATATATATATATATATATATATATATGTTATATTATATATATATATATATATATATTATTACAAAATATATATATTATTATATACATATAGTTATTATTATTATTATTACATATATTATACGTTGTTATATATATTATTATTATACATATACATATATATTATTAAGTATATATATATTATTGATATATATATATTATTATTATTATTATATTATTATATTTTTATATACAACATATTATTATTATTATGTTATTGGCTATATATATTATTAGTTATATTATGTTGTTATTATTGGTTATATATATTATTATATTATTATATATTATTATTATTATATATTATATATATTATATATTATTTCATATATTATTATTATATATATTATTATATTGTTATTATATATATTATATATTATATATATATTATTATTATTATTATTATTATATATTATATTATATATATATTATTACATAATATTATTATAATACGTATTGATATTATTTCTTATATATATATATATATATTATATTATATTATTATATACATATATACATATTAAACATATTATATTATATATATATATATATATATATATATATATATATATATATATATATATATATATATATATATATATATATATATATATATATATATATATATATATATATATATATATATATATATATATATATATAAAAACAAACTAAAATTAAAAACCAATGTTTTTATAACAATTACTTCTAATTGTAAATACGCTAATAATTTTATATCATTTTCATTTAATAAAACTGCATTTTTGAGACTAAAACGAAACACAACCTAACGAACCAAGTTTCACGTTACAACTGAAAAAAATTATGAGTCTACATTGGGTAAAATGTCTAAAAATTCCTCCGCATCATAAAGTAAAAACATGAATATTGTAATATTTTTTTTTGAATTATAACTTCAAAATATAATTTCCCTATGATTTCTATATTATATTTTATATGTAGTTTCATTTATAATAAGTTAAAATTAAAAATTTACTTTAGATCAATAGAGTATTTTGATCCTGAGATATATAGATATATATTATTATTATATTATATATTATATAGCATATATATATATATATATAGAAAGAGTATATATATATATATATATATATATATATATTATTATTATTATTATTATTACATATATATACTTATATTATTATTATTATGTTGTTATTGTTGTTATTGTTATTGGTTATTATTATTATTATATATATATATATATATATATATATATATATATATATATATATATATATATATATATATATATATATATATATATATATATATATATATATATATATATATATATTTATTTTTTTATATATATTTTATTTTATATAATGTTCATAATATATGTTTATATAGTGTTCTTATTATATATTGTTTATATAGTGTTTTTTTAATATGAAACAGTATAGAAAACGATAAATCAAAGAAAACGAAAAAATATGTAAACCTATTTTATCTGATGATATATTTTCTTACATTTTACAATTTAAAACCGTAAATTATGTATATATTTTTTTTATTAAATATAAGACTTTTATATAATATATGATAATATAATGATTGTTTAATGTAATATAATATTTTTTTTTTACTTTTTGGCATATTGTGTAAATATATATTTGATCTTTTATTGTACGAAATAACTTCTCACGTTTTTTTTCTATTTTATCGCGCTTCAATGAATTGTTGTTTTGCGAAATCTTCCCTAGATATAGTTAACAACAAGAATTAAATATGTATATTCTTTTATTCTTAAATAATCGTGTACTCGTGTCATTTGCAACCAATATTTAATATGTATTAATAGGTAATGTTTAATAAATCAGCCAAAAATATAGAATTGTTTTAAATCTTCTTCTCTATATAAAAATAAGTTTTAAATGGTTATAACGACTTATATTACTGGCTCTCTTAGTCTCAAGTAGCTGAAGGCGTAAAACATAGCCCACTATAAGGTGATAGAGGCTTCTTCCACATTGAAAGCAAACTAAGAGTTAGTAACTGGTTATTTAGGTTCTTCAATGTAGGAAGGAAGTCGCTACGAAGAACTATCAGGAAAACAGTCAACTACTGCCTGATTAGTGGAGGAACAAGAATAAAAGAAAGATAACTACTACTCCTCTTCTTCATAATTAATATAATTGGTGAACCCAGAAGTCGAACATCCGCTTCAGAAGATATCTTCGGAACACCAGCAACCTAGGTCGAAGAAGAATAAAATTCTTCTTCAAGAACACCCTTTCAAAAGATGACTACCGACGACGACCAACATCAACTTTTAGCAGAAGATTAGACCAAAGAAGAATTATCCAGCACCATGCAGACCAGTGAAGACTTTAACTTCAGTAACACTGTTAATACCATGGCCTACCAGCCTCGGTTTAAGATGGTTTATCCGTCGTCATTAATATAGATTTTAAGATGTCACAATAACGAAAACCTTCAAGCAACATGCAGACTGGTGAAGAAGGGAACAAGTCATACCGTTAATTCCAGACCTACCAACCTCGGTTTAACGTGACTCTTTTCGTTGTCTCTAATAACAATTTTAAGATAACGAAAACTTTCAAGGAAACATGCAGAACGGTGGTGACAGGATCATCAGTCACTCAGTAAATACTCAGGCATACCAGCCTATTTCCGTCAAACTGTACTCGCTCTACGGAATGACTCAGATTACATCTTCAGATGAACTTCCATTTTGTCTCCTCAGCTCCCTGATTAGAATAAAAGAAAAATTAATCTGTGTATGGTATTACGTCTAAATCAATTGGCACCATATACCACTGCTACTATATATGGATGGATAACCTGAAAAAATGAATCACTATCAGTATATTTTTGTCAGTACTTACAATACAATGGCTGACTGTATACCAATGCTGTGATATATATATATATATATATATATATATATATATATATATATATATATATATATATATATATTATATATATATATATATATATATATAGTTCTCTAAAGTGCTCGGGATCAAGAGTTTCGAGGCCAAAGAAAAGAAGTTGTTGACACAACTGACAGAGCGAAAGCACTACCTGGGAGATGGTGTAGAATATATATATATATATATATATATATTCCATATATATATATATATATATACTATATATATATATATATATATATATATATATATATATATATATATATACATATATATACATACCTCTGGCGCAGCTGCATCTATAGTAAAGGTTGTGTTGATTCGCTCTGCTCATTTTTCAACCTTGTTATTTGTGTGGGTGAACTTTTTTCGCTTGATGGATTTTGTTTGCTATGTTGTGAATAATTTTAATATAGTTGTGAATAATTTTAATATATAAATAACCAGAAGGTTAAAATATTTGTTTAATAAAGAATATAAAAATTAAAACTTAACGATTATTGAAATTCGTCAGTCTAAAATAAGTTGGCAGATAAAATTCGTTAAAACTAAGTGATTATAAGTTCGATTAAGAACTTTGAACTTACACTGATGACAAGCTTTTAGTTGTTTGTACATTTTAATCACTGATTGAGAAAATTATTGATCGTGATTTTATAAATAAATAGCAATCAGTGTTTTGGCTGTGAAAAAACTGAAACTATAACAAGAATCAGATATTTGAGATAGTAATTTAAATTAGTATTGTATACTAAATTTTTGAGGTTATTGATTTAAATAGAAGATCGAGTTGTTATAGAGTTACGACTGGACGTGAGTTATGAAATGAAGTGAAACTTAAATTTACTTTGGTAAAAGTCATCTTTGGGTGAATCTATTGAAGCATCATGGACAATATAACCCACTATTCTTAACAACCGTATTAACAACATAAGTTTCGTAGTTACATCTAAACTGGAAATTTTGGTCAACAACTTCGCCGACTGGTACTTGCAGGGTAATTGAGAAGTTGAAAACTATTGTGAGGATAACTCCACACGAAACAATAATAGGATCGTGTCAGGAGAATCAATTAAGAGAATTCGTTTTAATAAAAAGTTTAAGATAACTCAAATATAATAAAAGGAATAGTTGAAGAGAAAAAGGAAGAAAAGGGGAAGGAAAATTACTTTAACGCACAATTTAGTAAAATAAATAGAGACAAGTTAAGTAAACTAAATAAAATAAATAGATTGAATAGAGTGAATATCGAGAGAAAAAAAGAAAATAACTGTAAAGAAATCTGATCTAAATTAAACATAAGTGTCTAGTAAATATTTATAAAAGATAAACGTTCAAGATATTTGAGGAAAATAAAATAAACAAAATATATTTATTGAAAATAAAGTTTTTAACGGGTGAAGGTTTTGAGGAGGAAGAAGGGAGGGAAGTGGGAGGGAGGAGGGGAGGGGGTGTAGGAATAAATAAATATTGTAGATATAGGTTATAACTTTTTATATTTTTATTGTATATATTATTTTAATTTTTTATTGTTATTGTTGTTGGGGGTAAATTGGTGAGCGGGGTGGTGGCCTTAGGTGTTGGGAGGTGCCTAGGGTGGGGGGTCCCATAAAGCGTGCAGCCTGAGTGAGTATATAAGGGAAGATGGGGAGGAGAGAGGTAATTAGGGTAGGATGTATGAATGTGAGGGGGGTAAATGAGGATTTGAAGAGGGAGGAAGTGGGGTTAATGTTTGAAGAAAAAAGGTTGGATGTGTTGGGGTTAACTGAAACTAAGTTAAAGGGAAAGAGGGAGGTGGACTTTGGAAAATATAAGGGTATGATATCAGGGGTGAACGAGAGAGTGAGGGCGAGGGAAGGGGTGGGAATAGTTATGAGGAAAGAGGTATGGGATAAGGTAAGGTTGTGTAGCCAGGTGAGTTCAAGGATAATGTGGGTAAAAGTGAGATTCGGGGGGGAAATGTGGGTTTTTATATGTGCATATGCACCAGTGAATGGAGCGAGGGAGGAGGAGAGAGAGAGATTTTGGAGTGAGTTGAATGAGTGTTGGGAAAGTTTTGGGGTAAATGATAAAATTTGTCTATTGGGAGATTTGAATGCAGGAGTGGGAAGGGAAAGGGTGGGAAGAATAATAGGTCCATTTGGGGTAGGGGAGAGGAATGTTAATGGAGAAAGTTTGGTAGAGTTGTGTGTTGAAAGAAGGATGATAGTGGGGAATACTTGGTTTAAAAAAAGTGAGAATCATAAGTATACATGGAAGAGTGAGATAACGGGGGGGAGGGCGGTATTGGATTATGTATGTGTAAATGAGAGGGATAGAGGCAGATTGTTAGATGTAAATGTATTTAGAGGGGCGGGGAGGGGGATATCGGATCACTATTTGGTGGTTGCTAGGATAAGGGTGGGAGGAGAGGTGATGGGTAGGGAAAGGGGAGGAAAGAGGAGAGTAGAAGTAATAAAGGTGGAAAAATTGGAGGAGACAGTGTGTAAGAGGGAGTTTAGGAGAGGTATGGAGGATAGGTGGAGAGACGTGAGAGGGACAAGAATCGGGGAGGTGGAGGGGGAGTGGATGAGATTTAGAGAGGCAGTATATGAAGAGGCTAGAAGGGTATGTGGAGTAAAAAGGGTGGGTGCAAGCAGAAGGAAAGGGAGTGAATGGTGGAATGAGGAGGTGAAGGAGGTGGTGAAAAGGAAAAAGGAGGCTTATGTGAAATGGTTGGGAAATAGGAGAGAGGAAAGCTGGGAGGAATATAGAAGGGTTAGAGTGGAAGCAAAGAGGGCGGTGGAGAGGACGAAGAGAAGAGCAAAAGACGAATGGTGTAGAAAAGTGACGGAGAATTTTGAATCGGGGAGCAAGATGTTTTGGAAAGAAGTAAATAAAAAAAGGAAGAAGAAGGAGGGGTTGGGGGAGAGGATTAAGGGAGAAGATGGGGAGTGGATAGGAGGAGAGGAAAGGGTGAGGAAGAGGTGGGGGAGTTTTTTGTGGATTATTGAATGAAGGGGGGGGGGGGGGGGGGGAAGATTTGGAAGGGGGGGGGGGGGGAGAGGGGGGGGGGGGGGGGGGGGAGGATGAAATACAAATGGAGGAAATTATTAGGGCCCTGAATAAAGGAAAAAAAGGGATGGTGTGAGAATGGAAATGTTGCAGAAGGGAGGTATAGGGGTGGAGGAATGGCTGTATAGGTTATATAATATATGTTGGAGGAGGGGTGAGGTACCACAGGATTGGGAGGATGGTTGTTTGGTTCCCCTGTATAAGGGGAAAGGGGATAGGATGGAATGTGGGAAGGTATATGTCTTTTAAGTGTGGTAGGGAAAGTGTATGGGAGAATACTGATTGAGAGAGTGAGAGGTTTAACGGAGGGGAGAATGGGGGAAGAACAAGGAGGATTTAGAGAGGGAAGAGGGTGTGTGGATCAAGTGTTTACACTAAAGATGCTTGTGGAAAAAAGTTTAGAGAGGAAAGGGAAAGTGTATGGGTGCTTTTTAGATTTAGAGAAAGCTTATGATAGAGTGAAGAGGGGGGAATTGTGGAGGGTGTTGGAGGAAAATGGAGTGGGGGGTAAATTAGGAAAAGGTATTAGGGCCTTTTATAGGAATAGTAGAATGTGTGTGAGAGTGTTAGGAGGGGAGAGTGAGATGTTTGGGATTGAGGCAGGGGTGTGTAATGTCGCCGTGGCTATTCAATTTGTTTATGGAGAGTGTTTGCAGAGGAATGGTGAGGGAGGGGAGGGGGGTGGAATTGATGAATGGGAATGATAGAAGGGAAGTGAACATGATATTGTTTGCGGACGATACTGGCGAAGAACGTGGAAGGGCTGAGGTATTTGGTGAGGGAGTTTGAGAGAATGTGTGGACAAAAGGGGCTTAAAATAAATCCAGGTAAGAGTAAAGTGTTAGTGTTTGAGGAGGAGGAAAGAGAGGAGGGGGAGGGGTTAGAGTAGGGGGTGTAGTATTGGAAGAGGTAAAGATTTTTAGATATTTAGGGATGGACTTGGGTAAGGGGGGAGGGATGAAGGAGGAGATAGAACATAGAGTAGGAGAAGGAGTGAGAGCTTTGAGCGGTCTGAGAGAATTATGGAAGGGGGGGGATTTATCACAGAAAGTTAAGATAAGTATGTTTGAAAAAATTTGTGTACCAGCGGTGTTGTATGGGTGTGAAACGTGGGGGTTGAATGCCAGGTCCAGGAAAAAGTTGGAAGTTTTTGAGATGAAGGGGTTGAGAGCGGCTTGTGGGGTTAGCAGAAGGGAGAGGATTAGGAATAGGGTGGTGAGGGAGCGATGTGATTGGAGGAATGGGTTGGTGGGAAGAGCGGAGAAGGGAATGTTAAGATGGTATGGGCATCTAGTGAGAATGGAGGAACAGAGAGTGGTTAGGAGAGTCTGGGAGGCGGAGGGGATAGGAAGGAGAGGAAGGGGGAGACCAAGAAGGAGGTGGATGGATGGAATAAAGGAGATGTTGGAGGAGGGAGGGATGAGGGAGGAAGAGGGTAGGGTGCTGGCGAGGGAGAGAGGGATGGAGGAGGTGGGTGAGGGCGAGATGAGAGGGGGTGTGTGAGAGGCTGTACGTACCACTACCCCGCTCAAGCGGAAAAGGAAGTAAATAATAAAACAATAATATATATATATATATATATATATATATATATTGGTTATTTGATTATATTATATATTATATATATATATATATTATATATAAGGTTATATAAGGTGTTATATATATATATATATATATATATATATATATTATAGGTTATTTTAGATATGGAGAGAAACAATTTAATATAAATATGTTTATTACAATGGAGGACCTCATACCACTATCACTATATTATCTTCATTCAAGCTATTCCCTTGTGATTTACACTTTCTTCAAAATCGGACCAGAGAATCTGACATCATGCATTCATACATGCCTATCGAATTTATTCAGTTGTTCATTCGCTTTAATGTGAAGACCACTTCATCTACTGAGCAACAGGAACAAAAGTGGATTTAAGTGTTTAATTAAAATGCGCTCCACTTTTAGGGCACGATGTGTTATATAGTGTTCAGAATCAACAAAATTCATAATTTTAATTATTATATACTGTTAAGTGTAACTTTGAAGAGAAGGAAAATGAAAATCATAAAAAGCGAAAAATATGGTAACTTATTTTATCTGGCAGTAATACTTTTTACCACATATTTAACAATTTAAAAATCATAAAATTATGATATATATTTTATTATATAAGACTTTTATATACAGTATAATATAAGATAACATAATGATTGCTAAGTGAAATAATAATTTTTTACTATCTGGGTATATTGAGTAAATATATTTAATCTTTTGTTGTAATGTGAAATAGCTTCTCGCGTTTTTTTTTCCCCGTGCTTTTATGCATTTTTGTAGATTTCTCCCAGATTTAGCTAGCAACAAAATTAAGTATATATTTTTTTATTCTAAAAAGCAAGCGAAAAAAAAATAATTAACAACGAAAATCTTGAAGTTATTCTTAAAGTAATATTTATTAAATTAGATAGAAATATAAATTCATTTAAATTTTTCTTCCTTGTAAAAATAAGTTATAAAGGACTCTATTACTAATTCTTTTACTCTCGAGGCACCAAAGCGTAATACATTAGCTTCTTGGTGGTGAAGAGGCGACTTCCACAGTGAAAGCAAACTAAGAGTTAGTAACTGGTTATTTAGGTTCTTCTGAACAGAAGTATCGAATCGTTCGAAGAACTATTAAAACACCCTCAACAAACAACTACTACCTTTGCAGTGGAGGAACAAGATAAAGAAAGATAACTACTACCCTTCACTATATATATATATATATATATATATATATATATATATAGCAGCATAGTTACCTCCCATAAGGTTGTTATATAAGAATATGTTATATATATATATATATATATATATATATATATACAGTATATAATAAGATTGAGCAGTTCACAAAATGTTATAATGTGAACTATTTCTGTCCAATAATGTGGGTTATTTAGAAAAAAAGATGAGTAAAGAAATGGTGAGAGAGAGAGAGAGAGAGAGAGAGAGAGAGAGAGAGAGAGAGAGAGAGAGAGAGAGAGAGAGAGAGAGAGAGAGAGAGAGAGAGAGAGAGAGAGAGAGAGATAGAGATAGAGGTAGAGATAGAGGTAGAGGTAGAGGGAGAGGGAGAGGGAGAGGGAGAGAGAGAGAGAGAGAGAGAGAGAGAGAGAGAGAGAGAGAGAAGAGAGAGAGGGAGAGAGAGAGAGAGAGAGAGAGAGAGAGAGAGAGAGAGAGAGAGAGAGAGAGAGAGAGAGAGAGAGAGAGAGAGAGAGAGAGAGAGAGAGAGAGAGAGAGAGAGTGGGGAGAGAGAGAGAGAGAGAGAGAGAGAGAGAGAGAGAGAGAGAGAGAAGAGAGGGAGAGAGAGAGAGAGAGGAAGAGAGAGGAGAGAGAGAGAGAGAGAGAGAGAGAGAGAGAGAGAGAGAGAGAGAGAGAGAGAGAGAGAGAGAGAGAGAGAGAGAGAGAGAGAGAGAGAGAGAGAGAGAGAGAGAGAGAGAGAGAGAGAGAGAGAGAGAGAGAGAGAGAGAGAGAGAGAGAGAGAGATTCAAAATTGAAAACCAATACTAAATTTATCTTTAAAATGCCAACCTTGTTAAAATATGTAATAGAAAGAAAGTGTGAAAAGAGGCTTCAAAAAGAGGGGAAAATTTCACTCCTTAATCGTTGTCTTCGAAGAGATGAAATTAATTGAAAACGATCCGATAATAATAGGCAAACGAAAATATTTTCTTCCTATTACTCTTTCCCCTCTCTTTTTTTTCTCTTTCTTTCACCACTCTTATCTTTCTTTTTGTCTTTCCTCTCTTAATTTAACTGATCTTGTCTTTCTGTCTCTTATTCTCTTCCATTTTTCCTCTCTTTTTCACACCCTTCTTTTCCTCCCTTTCAAATATCGTCTCTCTTTCTCTTGTTTTTTTCTTTTCTCTTTCATTCTCTCTCTTCTCCATTTCTTTTACTCCTTCCCTTCCCTTTCTCTCTTTTCTAATCTTTTTCTCTTTCTCTTATTTCTCTCATTCTCAGTTATCTCATTCTATCACCCCTCTTCTCTTTCCTTAACTTTTTTCTCTCTCTCTCCTCTCTTTTCACTCACCAGCTCATTCTCTCTTTCATTCTTTTTTTTCTAATTCTCAACTTTTTCACTCATATTCACTTACTTTTCTTTCCCCCCTTTCTTTCACTGCTCTTGAAATTGAATAAAAAGGTTATACCTTTTGGCTCGTTTTACTTAAATCGGGATCAAAAAACATTGTGTATATCCCACAACTAGCGACCAACCAAAAGTTATCATATAAATTGATATAAAAAAGAATTAATTAAAAGCAAGAAGGATTAAGCCTTGTTCAGCTTCCTTCTTTGAAAAATGAAAAAATATATATTTTTTTCGTTTTGTTTGGCAATTTCATTTTTTCTTTCTTTTTTTTATTTTACTGAAAAAAAAGGAGTAATACCTAAATCTTGTGCAGTGAAGTTTTGAAACTAAATAAGAATTAAAAGTGTGAGGTCAGGTCATAGGTCGCTTAATAGTCTTTTGAAGTGTGACATTTGAACAAGAGGAAATCCAGATGCAAAACGGTGTCGGATTTGTAAAAAGAGAAAACTCACCTCGAAAGAAAATTTTTTTAACAACATTTGAAACTAAAAAAATTTTAATCAAATATTTGCAAAACTTACTCGGGATAAATGAAATTGATATAATAATAATAATAATAATAATAATAATAACTAAATATAATAATATCACAAAAAAAAAAATGCAGATAATAATAATAATAATAATACATAATCAATTGAATAAATAATAATAATAATAATAATGACGATAATAAATATGTATTACTTGATTATTATTAACAATCAATAATGAATAATAATATAATAATAATAATAATAATAATAAT
>JABUQX010078139.1:0-18535 GCA_015478945.1 Trachelipus rathkii
GTATTATATATATATATATATATATATATATATATATATATATATAGGATGGCCGGATATCCGCTAACTATCCGGTATCCGTCCATCCGGCTGTTTTGACTATCCGGCATCCGGCCGGATATCATTGTGAGCCATCCGGCCGGATAACCGGATAGTTACTTCCTAGTAGGTTCTTCCTCGTTGGGGGAAATATTCAAAATAATTTGAAAATTATATATATATATATATATATATATATATATATATATATATATATATATATATATATATATATATATATATATATATATATATATATATATATATATATACTTGTTTAGACTTTCGATGTTGGGTACCAATGTTATGTTATATTATTTTATTCATCATTTATGTTTACTGTACAATACATTTTATCTGAAATTTGGTGGCGACACGTTTCATAAATTATATTCATTATAGCTTAAGCTTAAGAAAATTTGTATAAAAGTAAAAGAATAAATTGTTGATTTCAAACTTTTATTCATGCATTTAAGCCTTTAGGTTTTTGTTAATTATTACTTATTTACAAAAACTTTAATAAAATACTGAATGCAAAAAATACCGATTTTTCGGTGTTGCTGCCGGAGGTACAAAGATGGCCAAAATTTGTGGACTATAAATTTTTGCATTCCACTGAAATTCCACAATTTTTTTTATTAGTCCTCTAATTGCGGAATTGCTGAATTAAATTGCGGAATGATATAGGCATTCCGCTAACTGCAATTCCGCAACATTTTTCAAATTTTCGCAATCGCAATTACACTTAAATTGCGGAACGCCCACCTCTGATATATATATATATATATATATATATATATATATATATATATATATATATATATATATATATATATATATATATATATATATATATATATATATATATATATATATATATATATATATATATATATATAGTTTCACGAGTTATGTTACAGAAGTGTATAACAGTATGGGAGTTTTAGGCATGAAAATGTAAGAATATATAAGTCCGAATATTTAATTCATTAAGGAGGATGGGATATGTTACGTTGGTGTCTGCGTACGCGCAATACGAAAACCGCGCACAAACATGCGAATGTCGAATGGGATGATATATTTTTTATGGCTTCTGTGAAATGCACATAAAAATGAGGTGGGCTCTTCCTCTCGACATTATTTGATACGGTTGTTCGTTTCCACGCAATGTACCCATAAACAACTAGACGTCCTCCGTAAACATCATGTGCGTACAAAAGCCGAAACGTGTCAATATGAAATAATTAGGTTAAATACAATAGGCATATCCAATAGTATTTAAAAATATTGATACAGCTAACAAAGGAATTAAATTAAAATACCTAATGCATACCCTTTTAGATTACATTGATATGTACTATGTAGCCTAATAAATACGGCCATGTGAATGTGTACAACCAACTAACAGCTATCATATGGAGGTTATGTCATAACCTATGAATTATGCGTAATAAAGTGTAGTGAAACGTATAACTTCAGAGTGGTTTGTTTAGTCAGAGCCATACATTTGGAACATGCCACGTGACCAGTATACGCAGGACGAAAAGCGTGACATGTTGGAGGTGTACATTACGCAAAACAGGAATGCTCGCAGAGCTGCTGCAGAATATGGACAACATTATCCACATCGACGACCGCCGAGCCACATGGCATTCCATAGAGTTTACAGACGGTTTCAAGGGACCACCACCTCATCACCTTGGTGGTCGTTTCCGTACATTCGACATCGAACTGGACGTTCTACTATACACCCATGAAAATCGAACGTCCTCATTACGGCAGGCTAGTTCGGTCTTGGAAAATCGAAGGAAACCTTACGACGGATTCGTATTGCATACAACATGTATCCATATAGGCCATACAATGTGCATGGTTTGCATCGTGGAGACCAAAAAGGGCGGCTGGGATTCCTAGCTGTCATTGTTGCCTTCTAATGGATGTACCGACTTATTGGAAAATATTCATGGGACCGATGAACTTCGCTTTACCAATAACGGTATGTATAACAGGTGGAACTTCAGACATTGGGCGGAAACAAACCCCCGTCTAACATTCACTAGTCATCACCAGGTCTCATTCATACTCAGTCAACGTTTGGAGTGGTATACACAATAGTAGGATTATCGTGCCTTAGTTCATCCAAGGGAAATTTGACAGGACAGCATTACCTCCATTTCCTGCAGACCGTCCTTGTTGAACTCCTGAGTGATATACCTTTAAGAACACAACAAAGAATATATTACTAACATGATGGGTGCCCAGCACATAATGCAGCTATAGTGACGACCTACCTCGAGAGAACTTTCCGGGAAGATGGATCAGAAGATCTGGTCAATTTACATGGCCTGCGCGTTCACCCGACTTAACACCACTGGACTACTTTCTGTGGGGGTATCTCAAACATACAGTGTACACTGGGTTTAATGACCCAGTAACCTCGCCCGATGATCTTCGCCGTCGAATAACCAACGCATGTAGGGGAATCAACCCTGCTTACTGTCATTGGCATGCAATGAAACCTGGCGCCAGAGGGCTGAGGCATGTATTCGCGTGGATGGAGGCGTCTTCGAACATTTGTAAATACTGTATGTACAAGTTGAAACGACTTGACATTCTTCTCCCTTCTTGCATGTTGTGGATAAGATTCATAGGTGTAAATTTGTTATGAAACTATTAACAACTTTATTACATTACATGTATCGATATTATGAGCTGTCTTGAACACCATTGTTTTCTTCAACCTTTTCACATTCACGTTTAAAACTATTGTTGGTAACATTGACGCGTTATGGGTACATTGCGTGAAAACGAAGAACCGTATCAAAAAATGTCGAGAGGAAGAGCCCACCTCATTTTTTATGTGCATTTCACAGAAGCCATAAAAAAATATATCATCCCATTCGACATTCACATGTTTGTGCACGGTTTTCGTATTACTCGTGCGCAGACACCAACGTAACATATACCATCCTCCTTAGTGAATTAAATAATCGAACTTATATTCCTACACATTTTCATACTTAAACATCCCGTACGGTGATACACCGCTGTAATATATATATATATATATATATATATATATATATATATATATATATATTTATATATATATATATATATATATATATATATATATATATATATATATATATATATATATATATATATATATATATATATATAAACATATTTACAAGGGCTATTCCCGTGAGTGAAGGTCACCCGCGATTGACGTAAATGAATATTCACTTGGAGTTATAATCAAAATAACATAACTCGATAACATATATATATATATATATATATATATATATATATATATATATATATATATACCGGGGTAAAGGTATAGCACAGGACTCCACATATTTTCTGAAAAAAATCTAAGTCCAAAATCAATATATCTATATGTATATATAGGTCTATATATTACTATTATATTACGCATATTATATTATATATTATTACATTAAATTATATTATTATTATATATTATTATTATATATTATAATTAATATTATATATACATATCGATATATTGATTTTGGACTTAGAATTTTTTCAGAAAATATGTGGAGTCCTGTGCTATACCTTTACCTTATACCGGTATATATATAACAGACTGCCGGATATCCGGCCGGATATCCGGTATCCGGTTTTAACTTCCAGCCGGATATCCGGTATCCGGCTATCCGGCTAATTCACTATCCGGCCCATCCCTAATATATATATATATTAATTTATATATAAAATATAAAAGTATATATATATATATATATATATATATATATATATATATATATATATATATATATATATATATATATATATATATATATATATATAACATTAACAACATAGACATTTCTATCAATTGATAAGAGACCAATACGTAACATGCAACAACAACAACAATGCTGAGACCAACACATAACAACATCACGGTCATCAACACAACAATAATAACAATACGTCGCCATCAATAAAACTTAGGTCCCAAACTATCTTTATCAAATATAACACCATTATGGACAGCGAATAAACGTTGACATATATATATATATATATATATATATATATATATATATATATATATATATATATATATATATATATATATATATATATATATATATATATATATATATATATATATATCTTAAGATAGTTTAGAACTTAAGTTTTTATACTAGGTTAGTGATGTTGTTGTTGTTGCTGTTGTTTTTTTTGCTGTTGCTGTTGTTGTTGCTGTTGTTGTTGCTGTTGTTGTTATTGCTGTTGTTGCTGCTGTTGTTGTTGTTGTTGTTGTTTTGGTCTGTTAAATAGGTTATATATATATATACATATATATATATTATTATTATTATTATATTATTATTATATATATATATATATATATATATTATATATATATATATTTTTATATATATATATATATATATATATATTATATATATATATATATATATATATATATATATATATATATATATATATATATTTATATAATAAATATAATTTTAAAATAATAAAATCCCCAAAGCCAAAATGTCAGACTACACGCCCTTGATAACGGTCGAGTATATATATATATATTATTGATATATATTATTATTATTATTCTTATTACAGTTTTTGCTGAAATTATGCTGAATATTGTGAAATTTGTTGCAGCTTTTAAGTATATATTATATACATATATATTATTATTATAATGTTATACATATATATATATTATATATATTTCATATATATATATATTATATATATATATATATATATATATATATATTATATTATTATTATATTATTATATATTATATTATTATGTTATTGTTATATATATATATATATATTTATAGTTAAAGATATATATATATATATGAAAGAGCATATATATATATATATATAATTTATAAATAAATATATATATATATATATATATATATATATATATATATATATATATATATAATATCATTATTATTATTATCAGACGAGCCTTCTCAAAAAAGAAAAAAGTGTCAAAGATAAACAACATACTAACTCAATGCCTGTAGCACAAAAAATGAAAGATCAAAACCAATGTGGTCAGTGATCGAATCTCAATGCCGCCTAGCACTGATTTGTAATCTAGTTCGGATAATTTTTAAAGTGACGTCATACGTAGCACTGCGTGCGACGTCACACTGTAGAGTATTCTCGCGCGTGCGCAGTCGACGCGGACGGATCAACCAGTAAGCCAACGGGCGTGTCCCTCGCAAGGGGACCCCGGGAATGCTCGGAAACCCCGGAAACATTAAGTACGTGTACTTAATACACTTTCCAAGTGTACTTAATACACTTTCCAAGTGTACTTAACGCGAATAAAGGGGAATAGGGGTGTGCTAAGTAGATCATGTAAGTAAACCATGTGCGCGGCGGATTAGCAGGGAATAAACTGGCGTAGCGGCTTAACAAAGGGGGGTAGGAGAAAAAAAGCTCATGAAAGTACATGAGCATATGGTCAAGTATACATGTACTCACGCACGTACATGGAAAATGAATAGAAATATAGGACCCCCAAGGGAACAAGCCCACAGGGTAAACCGCCAGACATGAAAAGTACACGGGAAGATAGCTCCCACCAGGGGGATCCCGAAAAATCACTCAGCGTCTTTCCTGAGTACAGGGGAGCGCCGCCCCCTCCCTTTCCCTGGAATCAGTGATGGTTACTACTGATTTAATACCAGCATTAGGAGAGAGATTTTTAAATCATAAAGAACTGGTATCTTCTTTGCACTTTGTCACACCAAACAGGTGTAATGTGCCATATGGAAGATTTAAAGATGAAACATTTTACGAGGAAGATCTCGAAAGCCCAAGTGAGGATTTAGTAAAAGCAGAATGGGATGTACAAAAGTTGAAATGGCATCACAGCGTAGATTGTCCAAAAACAGCAATAGACGAACTAGTTTCTTGTTCGAAGTCACAATTTACAACTATTTACATCTTGTTGCAAATACTGGCAATTTTACGCGTGTCTACTGCTTATGTAGAAAGAAGCTTTCAACATCTATGACTTCTAAAACCTACTTGACGAAATACATTGACGATTAAAGACTACTGCGACTTCCTCCTCTAAATCATCGAAATATTGAATAAAAACGAAGATGTTATATCTGACTTTGCTCACTCTCATGCTCATCGATTAAAGTTAACATCAGGTAAGATGATTTAGAATTAGAAATTTATAATTATTTCCCATTTTTCTTAGATATTTTTACAACTGATCCTCCATTGCATACCCAGCCTAACCCTACTCCTCCTCCTGTGCTTTCACCTCCCTATCCTCGGTCTCGTTCCGGCCGCCGTCGCCGCCCTGTTGTACGCTTCTCTCCCTGACACTCCGTGTCTGCCGGGGGGGGGTAATTGTAGTCATTAGTCTTAACTAATTCCTATTTTTATATTTATTTTAATTTTATTTTTATTTTGTACTTTTTCTTTTTCTATTTGGAACCAATTTTTTTTGTCTCGAGCGAAAGGTCACGTGATCCTTTCAACTTCCGTTCTCTTTCGATCAAGCGCCATTACTAAAAACACGTTCTCTATTTGTTCCGATTTTTTTGCTACAGTTTTTGTCAGTGTGTCACTTTCACCATCCAAGTTTATGAATTAATGCTTCAGAAAATATCAAGGATTTCATTCCAGCTGTGTGCTTCCTTAACCCATTAGGGGCCGTAACTATAGTGCTTGTTTTAAAAATATTTTTTATGACGGATTCTGTGTTACTGAGGTATAAAACTACTAAAAATAAAATTTCATGAAATTCCATATTGATTTAGTGGTCGAAAAAGCCCGTCCCATTTATGGGACATTGGCCTCTTTTCAGGAAAGTTGTATAAACAAGAAGAATATTTGTATTTATTTTTTTTATAAAAAAAAACATTATACTATCCCCTTATATATAATATATAATAATATATAATATATATATATATATATTATATTATATATATTATATTAATATATATATTATATATATATATAATATAATATATATATATTATATATACTATATATATATATACAAACTGCTTATTCCTTTCAAAACAAACCATTATATATTATATATATATATATATATAAAATATAATAAATTAATAATATAATATGCGGATAACTCAAATAAATATAATTATATCACGATAAAAACATATCATATTTTAATTAATATGTATATATATATATTATAATATATTATATATTTATATAATATAATAAATATAATAATAAATATATAATATATATAAAACATTAATTATAATATATATAACCATCAAGAAGTAAATTCATCCTGTCTACCTATTTAATAAAATCTACTAAACTTTTCGAAGGGGGACACACATCTCTACCAAAGTCTCTTAGTTTTTTAACCCGCATGATGCTCCATCTACCGCGTGTCTACCCGCCTCCAATGGTTTACCCCGATCAACTCTACTCTCTTTCTTTCTTCTTGAACAAGTAACTCCTTGCGTCCCAGTTGAGATCTTCCTTCAAAGAACTTTGAGTGTAACATGTTTCTACCCCTTCTGATATGCCATCACAGACTTTTTTGTACTTCGTTACGAGTATAAATTCGCCCATTGTTCACCATGCAATCTGTGAATATAGGGAACCACCACTTATTTCCTCCTTATACGTGTTCTGTAAAGCGATACTTGCTTGTCAAGCATGTCCACACCTCCCATGGACTTGTTATATTCCGAAATTACTTTCGGGATGGGCACACTGATAACCTTTTTGTGTTTTGGAATAACGTGTAACATTGGTTGTTGGGTATGCTGTGCTATAGTTTGTTGCAACCGAGACCGGTGTATTGTCGTGACATTTTGTTATAAATATTTTATTGGTCAGTCGATATGTCCTCTCTCCGTATTCTTTTCCATTTCCTTAGTGGTAATCACAGGGCATTTTTTCGTTCGATTCTCCCTTATGGTTCCAGTGGCTATTATGTTTCTGTCTGAGAGAGACTTCAAAGTGGCAATGCTAGTAAAAAAATTGTCAAAAAATAATTCGTAATGACCTGCTTCGACGTCTGGGATTATTGAGGTAAGGTTTGTTATAACTCTGAATCCAAGTGGGTCTGTCGTTTCGTTTGTTTCTTTCCCTACGTAGGGAGAAAACTTATAAAGGTAACCATTACTACTGCAAAGGCACCACACTTTGAACCCGAATTTTATAAGTTTACCTTTCATACATTTTCATTGAATGCATACCATAGTAACGAAATCATCATTTCATCTATTGAGAGATGAGAGTCGAAGATCCAAATTTTATGAAGTCTGACAGCTTGCTAAGATAGAATGGTAACTTGAATAATTTATCATTTTTGTCAATTTTGGAGTTATCATTCAAATAAAGATATTTTTTTATTTCTTTGAATCTATTTTTTGATATGGAGTTGTATACTATAGGTAAACCCGCATCAGGAGATTGTTCCCAATACATTTTTTGTTGCGGGAGTCTGTGATAACCGCTAAGTATTAGTACACCAAGAAATATTTTCAACTCATTCATGGTCAAGGAGAAGGTGAGATCATTTTTTTTGTCTTGCATACACCATACTTTGATTTATAATCAATTGCAACAAATCTTCGTCGAAAAATTCCTCGAAAGTTTTTACAATTGTTTTTCCTTGTAATCTTCCCAGCGTTTCGAAATTTCTCTTAGATGACACAGTCAACTCTGGCTGGATCCTTCTTTCTCCACTTGGGAAGCTGCTGTGAATCTACTCTTCTGCGTTTTGTGGGTTTTGAAGTCGATGGCTGGTATATTTCTGTAGACTCTCTTTCAAATCCACAATTCCTAACTTCCTACACATCATCTAAATACAGGGTCCAGTATTTTCGTCTATTTTCTTCGTCCATCAGTCATCAGTCAGGTGAAATCCACTCAACATCTTCGAAATCCCTCCCTCTTCCACTACTCAATTCCGCATCAACCAGATAATGTTACATAGCCAAGTGACGATACAACTCGAAAAATTATACGCATTGAATATACCGGTATATTATATAATATATATATATATATAATATATTATATATATATATATATATATATAAATATATAAATATATATATAATATATATATATTAATATTATAAAAATAAATATATATAAAATAATCAACTCATGCTACTAACTACAGTAAAAATTTTTTTTTGGTCAACTCAGAACTAAGACATATTGGAAACCGAAATAATATATAATATTATATATATATATAATATTATATATATATATATTAATAAATAATATATATAATATATAATATAATATAATATAAATGATATAATAATATATAAATAATATAATTATATAATGCTACAAATTACAAAGATATCCAATCTGCACTTTTTACACATTGCTGCATGGGCAATGCCACAAATGGACGTTAAAAATTAACACATATATACTCACATAAGAATATTGCACACAATTCCGGATTCCATAAGTTATCACGACTAAGTACAAAAAGGCACACCACTGCTGATTCATTACACAACAGGACTAAGAGAAAGATGTTCACACTGTGACTAAAAGAACTGACAACTCTTACCCACATAATACAATACCAACATACCGACTTTTACAGAATATAGTATTATATACACTAATAAAAGACAACCTGAAGAAAAATAAATAATTAAGAACAAAAAATTGGAATTTATTAGCTTGAATTGCGTCCCATTCAAGGACATTGCCGCTAATGGTTAACAAGTGATGATTTTGGCTATTTGTGAGAATACACTTCTTCAAACTTGTGAATTCAGCTACTCAGGAATTGAACTATTTTTCTGCTTCAAAAGATTTGATCGAAAGTTATTTAATAAATTTTTAAAGCCTTAAAGCCAGGTGATTTGCAAAAATTTATTCTAAAAATGAAACATTTAATTTTTAATTTAAATAACACATTTCCTATTATATTACTTACGTAATTTTATTTCGAAATTAAATTAGTCACCCTTCATATCTTCTGTTAAAGTCCACTTTCAGGATCCTATGTTAATTTCTCATAAATCTAAATCTATTTAGCATACAATTATTATATTATTTATAAATATGTTATTGTTATTAACGATTATATATATAAGTTTTTTGTTTTAATAGATTTATTGATGCTCAACGTTGTTTCTGTTTCCAATATTGTTGGTGTTGTTTCTTCAGCAAATCCGAAAACAATCATCAACAAAGTGGTGACTGGAGTGTTTCTACCCTGATGCCCTCTGAACAGTGTTTTTCAAGTGCCTTCACAGACGTTTTTGTATTCACCGGGACCGTCCAGTGGTTCCTCCTGCTGCATATAATTTTTTTTAACATTTAATATTTTAATATTTTACATATATATTATTTTTATATTTCTATTTCACTCTCTCCAAAAACAGCGAAGCTAGTGTCAAAAGCCCAGTGTTTGTTTTTTAAATTTACAGAACTCCTATTTTAATTTTTTATAAATTTTTAGATACAAAATTTTTTAGTCGCAATTCCTACTGCCCCATCACTTAATACTTCATGTACCTACTATTATATTTTCTTATAAATATGTCCTGTGAACATTCCAAACAATTTAAATACAGCTCAACCTCCACCTGCACCTCAACTTACGGCTCCTGCTCAGACCACTACGTAAGTTTTTGAGTGAGGATCTGGATCTCACTTTTGTGTTATTAGAGTTACAGTTGCAAGATAAATCCGAAAGCGATCGATTTAGAGCTTTATTAAATATACTTCCAACTAAAATTTTACAACGCATAAGAGATGTTTTACCAAATTTAAATGTTGGCATTAGGCCCTATAGTGAGCTCAAGGCTATACTCTTAGATAGATTAGGACAATCAGAGCCTGAGAAAATTAGAAAGCTTTTGAGAAATGAAGTTTTGGGAGATAGACTACCATCAGTTCTTTTAAGCAATATGCTTTCATTGTTAGACGGTCCTCCCGTAGGACCTTGCATCCATATAGTGCGTGAGCTATTTATACAAAAGCTCCCATCTAACATTCAGTACCAATTAGCTTTAGTAGATCCTACGTGCTCATTATCGGAATTAGCTGTGCATGCAGATAGGATCGTAAAAGCGGAAACTCTTACGACGCAGCTCGCACCTTTTCCCGCTTCAACTGCACCAGCCTCGCAGTCAGGCACCACCCCTTAGCCGCAGGCACACAGGCCTGGTACACAGTGCAACCTCCCTCCACATGTTCACAGCTCCATCACTTTTTGGACAATATTGATTGCCAAACAACGGCTCCGATCGCTTAAACCTACACATCCAATTTTATCATGCTCCTCCCTAACATGGACTTCTCAGCATCGTCCACGCTATTTTTTAACCACCGGTTATTTCAACTCCACGCTTCTCGAATCCTTTCATCACTCCAAGTCTCCTCTCGTCGCCACACAACCTTCTGCTCTTGGCTCATCCTCTTCTGCCTTCTCCTTCTGACCCAATATTGTCTATCACCCGTTTTGGCCACAGTCCCGCAATTGTCATAAACCTGCGCTTCTTAACGAACTGCCACATGTAAAGTCGCACGAGTGATGCCCGCGCTAACCTTCTTCTATCTTTTATCCTACCAAAGTTACACATTTAGTCGACTACAGTTTCTCATTCTCCCGATCTCTTTTCAACAAACCCTGTTTCTGAACCTTAATCCCTTCAGCCGCTAACGGACTCTTATTCACACTAGGCTCAACGTCTCTCTTACTCTCCTTTCCGACGCGACTTCCCATTGGATTTCGTCATTGCAACGTCACCTCCCAACCATAGCGCTGATTTTCCTTTCCCATTAAACACCTTCGTTGACTCATCATAATAGAATCATATCATTTTGACGCGCAATTTCTTCTTCTGTATACGTACGCTTCTCCATCATGATACACTTCCCATCTTCTAAACCTTTTGAAGCACTTCTTCATCGATCCGAACTTGTTTTTCCTCCTATTCTACCTTTTTCGGAGTCAAACAACAATGTGTCCACCACATTGACTTCAGGCAGACCTCCCTCGCATCACTCGCCTTGCTCCCGAACAACTACGCTGCAAGCTGAGTTTGAACCCTTCTCAGCACAGGTATAATTCAACCTCAAATTCGAGTATGCTCTCCCCTTCAACCTCTCTTAAACTAACAGTATTACCGCCTACCGGAGATACAGGTCTAATCATACACCCCGACCGTTTATCCAATTCCGCACGTGCAAGATTACCGCAAATCTTCGGGATTACATCTTCTCGAATTGATTTGGTTGAAAGCTTTTAACCAATTCCAGTAATGAAAAAAACTCAAAATAGAATCCATCATTTTGCAGTCAAAACCACTTACTTCAAATCTTTCCAGAGGTTCATCGATTCCGTGCTCCGTGGACTGCCTTTTGTGTTTGCTTATCTTGACGATCTCCTTATAGCCAGCTCTTCCCCAGAGGAACATCTCTCTCACTTACGCCAGGTTTTCGCAAGGTTAGTGACTTTCGGCATTCGTATTAACTCTCTTAAATGCATGTTCGGCTTTACTTCCTTCCTCGGCCATTCTATCTCTTCAGA
Organism: Trachelipus rathkii; assembly: GCA_015478945.1. Taxonomy (NCBI): domain Eukaryota; kingdom Metazoa; phylum Arthropoda; class Malacostraca; order Isopoda; family Trachelipodidae; genus Trachelipus; species Trachelipus rathkii. Next base: position 12,623 of record JABUQX010078139.1, read on the forward strand.
AGGTATCCGCCCCCTCGACGACCGTGTCTCTGCTATTCGCTCTTTTCCCATGCCCCAGAAGCAACGACAGCTCGTCGTTTCTTGGGCATGGTAAACTTCTATCACGTTCTCCTCGGCACACAATTCACGTCCCATAATTTTGCAATTCGAGCTTCCTAAGGTATCTCCACCTACCAAATCCAACTTTATAGTTTTAGCCGTCATAAATTCTCTCCATCAGAGAGGCTACTCTTCTTCCCCTTGTTTCCCCCCCACTGCCGACAACCATCCACACTCTGGCTCGATCACGCCCAGTCGGTTGCTTGTTTTTGCAACAGTCACCTAGCGAATGCGCGTCCGCTGGCGTTGTTTTCTAAAGCTCAACCTCCCGAGTCGGTAATAGTGCTTTCGGAGAGAATGCCTACTATCTAACCTTGCCATAAAAACATTTCGTACTTTTGACGGTCGTGAGTTTACAATACTTACGGCCATCTCCCATCACGTACGTCCATACAGCTTCTCGTTAAACAGTCCTCCCCGGTGATGCACGTAGTCACTCGTGAGTTTTTGCTGATTCATCACCGACTCAAACGTTAATGGTGCTGAGAATATCGCAAATGCTACTTTCCCGCATTGGCCATTCTCTCTTCCTTCCATCGATACGAGGAATCCCGTCTCAGAAACTGGAAGACAATCTTCCCCGCCAACTCTACTTTTGATATTCAGAGTGTGGAAGTTTTCGGATTTCCATTTCCACTTCTCTGCGACATGTCCTCACGTCTACCCCGCCCTGTCGTACCTTCTTCCATGCGTCGTCTTGTATTTCACACAATACACGATGTTTCGCATCCCGGCATAAGAGGTACACAGGTCAAAGTCGGTAAACATTTTGTCTGGCCGTCCCTTCTCCAGGACGTTAAGCTTTGGACTAAAAGTTGCCTTAGCTGCCAACGTGCAAAAGTCCATAAGCCAATATAGCGCTCCTGGTCCGACGTTTCTTCACCGAACAAACCGCTTCGACCAGTCCACATGATTGGTCGGTTCCCTACCTCCTTCAAACGGTATACACAAACCTTCATACTTTATCGACGAATTACTCGCTGGGCCGAAGCCAATCCCTCTTCAGATACTTCAGCGAGAATCTATTGCCCATTTCTGTTTCCACTCGGGTTCAAGATTCGGTACTTCACCCCTAATGGTCTCGACAGATCAGGGACCCAATTGAGACCTACTTGTGAAAGGACTCTTATGGTTCTCTTAAGATCAAAACGTAAACGCATTCGCTCTTGAGCTTTCATCCACAGTCCCAGGCGAATGAATTGAAAAGGTTCACCGGCAGTCAAAATCTTCCTATGCTTCATGGCAAGTTGAAATGGTCCGAAATACCCCTCCTACTTTTCCTTCTTGGCATTCGGAACCTCAATTCAAGGAGCACCTTCAGTGCTCAATCCGCTGAGCTTGTTTACGTACTTCCATCCGAATTCCAGGCGAGTTCATCCTTCCTTTCCCTGCTCCTACTACTGATCGTCATTCTTACCTTTCCCGTCTTCGTCAATGTGCCGACTCATGGAAGCCCTCTCTTCCTCGCCAAACTCGTCGCACAATCTACATTCCGTCCGAACTCGATACCTGTACACACGTTCTTGTCCGCCACGACTCCCATCGCGGCCCTCTTCAGGCCCGATATGACGGACCTTTTCGGGTGCTTCAGCGTTATCGTAAATATTTTTCGCTTCAAAGGGGTTCTAAAGTGGAAAATGTTTCTATTGACCGGATTAAGCCCGCCTTCTTGGACTTTGCTCCCGAGTTGTCAGTTGACATTGTTCCACCTCCTCCAATCATCCTTCCTCTTTCTCCTCGTTTACAACAACCTTCTACCACCCATCTGGCTTCATCTTCCTCTACTCGTACACATTCTACTGACCCTCCCCCTCCTCCTTCCGTCCCTCTGTCCACTTCTCTGGTTCGTAATCCTTCCCCGCCGCCTCTACCACTTCCCCTTCCGCCTACGACTGGTCCTCCAATGCATACCCAGCCTAACCCTCCTCCTGTGCCTTCTCCTCCCTATCCTCGGTCTCGTTCCGGCCGCCGTCGCCGCCCTGTTGTACGCTTCTCTCCCTGACACTCCGTGTCTGCCGGGGGGGGGGGTAATTGTAGTCATTAGTCTTAACTAATTCCTATTTTTATTTTTATTTTTATTTTTATTTTTATTTTGTACTTTTTCTTTTTCTATTTGGAACCAATTTTTTTGTCTCGAGCGAAAAGTCACGTGATCCTTTCAACTTCCGTTCTCTTTCGATCAAGCGCCATTACTAAAAACACGTTCTCTATTTGTTCCGATTTTTGCTACAGTTTTTGTCAGTGTGTCACTTTCACCATCCAAGTTTATGAATTAATTCTTCAGAAAATATCAAGGATTTCATTCCAGCTGTGTGCTTCCTTAACAAGTGATGATTTTGGTTATTTTGTGAATATCCACCGTTTCTTCAAACTTGTGATTCAGCTTAGCCTCAGTGAATTTGAACTATTTTTTCTGCTTCAAAAGATTGTGATCGAAAGTTAATTTTATATAAATTTTTAAACCTTAAAAGCCAGGGGTGAGTTTGTGCTTAAAATTTATTTCTAAAAAGTGAAACATTTATTTTTAATTTAAATAAACACATTTCCTATTATATTACTTATGTGATTTTTATATCGAAACTAAATTAGTCACCCTTCATATCTTCTGTTTCAAAGAAAGTCAGATTTCAGGGGATCCTATGTTATATTTCTCATAAATTCTAATTCCTTATTTTATGCATTACAATTATTATTATTTATTTATAAATATTGTTATTGTTTATTATGATGTATTATATATAAGTTTATTTTGTTTTTAATAGATTTATTGATGCTCAACGTTGTTTCTGTTTCCAATATTGTTGGTGTTGTTTCTTCAGCAAATCCGAAAACAATCATCAACAATATATATATACCGTATATATATATACCGTATATATATATATATAGTATATATATACTAAATATATATTATATACTATATATAAATATATTTATATATATAAATATATATATATATATCATAATTATATATATATATATATATATATATATATATATATAACTGTAATATATATATATATATATATATATATACTTATATATATCATATATACTATAATATAATATATTAATAATAATATAATATATATATATAAATATTAATAAATATATATATATTATATATATTATATATCTATTATATAAAAGAACCTATTACATTGTCTAGCCCCTAACCCCAAAAAACTCCTATAGCCACTGTAATTATAATATAATATATATATATATAATAATATATATATATATTATATATATATATATATATATATATTATATATATTATATAATATATAATATATATAAATATATATATATAGTATATATATAATATATATATATATATATATATATACAGTTATATTTTTTCTTTTTTTGCTGTCGTTGTCTTGCCGCGTCTAGCCACCTAAGCCGCACCTCATATTACTGTCCGCCCTAGGCCATTTGCTAGTTTGCCTAGCGGTTAAGAGGGCTCTGCATAGTCCTTCGAAGTTGGCTGTAACTTTCTTCAATCGTTCTAATAGGATCTTTCCTGGTTGCTATCTAATCTCTTGCAATATTTCCTTCTGAATAGTTACAAGACTTTCTAATCCTCGTCCAAAGAACTATATTCTTCAGTAATCTTCTAATCCAAATGATAATTATCAAACCTTAATCCTTCTCACTGCCTTAGTAGTGCTGTAACGAATTAGAACTTCTTCAACGATAAATATCACAAAAATAATAGAAAAGTCTTCACTTGTGTAGTATTCAGTTACTGATGAGATTCTCATAAATAATCATATACCAAAGTAGAACCGAAGGTAGAACCAAACGTAACCAATTATAGGAATCCGAGAATGACACCATGTAATCAACCATTTTATTTCTATTTAATGACTTTTCCTCCGTATCTAGAATGTTGAGTGTGGAGTTAATTTGAGAGTCTTTTTTCCCATGAGACACAATTTTATTTTCCACTTTTATTTTCCAAATTAAAATTGTTCTTAAAATATCTTGAAATAGAAAACTCTGGCTAATCATATTCAAATAACAATTGTATTTTAAAATTTATCGCCTTTTTCCAAATAAATGTTTCTTCTCAATTCCTTCCAAAAATAAATGAATCTATCAGATATTTGCTCGTGTGAGCTTCAGGATCATATATTATTCTGTATTCCTAATAGATAATATAGTATATATATATATATATTATATATATATATATTATATATAATAATAATAATATATTATATATATATATATATATATTATATATATATATATATATATATATATATATATATTATATATATTATTATAAGTTATACTAATAAATCGGTTCTTAAGCATGAAATCCCCATAAAACATTATGACAACTGGACTTTTACACAGTTGCCGAGCCATAACCCCCGGAAAAATGATAAGATGCCAATAATTACTTCATGCTGTTGTAACACAAAATCAGTTGATGCTAGAGAAAATCTAAAAATATATTTGGAATCTGCATAAAAAACTGAATAAAAAACAATAAAAACAATCAGACAGAAACACAAAAAAAAAACCTTTTTTGGTTACTTGTGTAATTTGGCATTATAATTACGTTAATACATTGTTTCCGAAACTGAAATATACTATTTGTCATGTTGCGCCTTTACCTTTATGTCCTACGTACTTTACCCGGTAATAGTCATTTGGAGCATTAGATTCATGGATACAGTGTAATTTTTTATGTCTCAAAACAAGCGAAAAAAAAAATAGTTAAACCAAAAATGCTTTCTGTACTGTGTAAGCACTAAGCTGAGTCAGAGTCGAAATTTTGAATTTAACTTCTGGAGTCGGAGTCGTAGTCGGAATCGAAATTTTTGTTTGAGTGAAGTCGGAGTCGGAGTCGGAGTCGGAGTCGGAGTTGAAAAATTTTGTTTAAAGTGGATTCTGATAGGAGTCCGGAATTTTTTGGTTTAAGTGGAAGTCCGGGAGTCGGATCCGATCGGAGTCGAGAAAACCAAATTTGAATTTAAACGGAGCCGGAGTCGATCGAGAAAATTATTTAAAGACTCCGTACCCTAGGATTTATTGATGGGAAACTTTGTCAGGTTAGCAATATATCGTATGGTCAGTATGATCAATTAGGTAAAGGTTAATCGATTAAATTTTTTTATAATATGTTACAATTAGTAGATTAACCTTGATATTTAGGATGGGACGCATAACGTCATCGTCAAGGCAAACGGCCATATTTCCTTAATCGTCATCCTCATCGTCATCGTCAATTATTGCCCGATTATTTGAACAAAATATTAAGATAACCTTTTGGATAATATTAAAACTCAATAATTAATAAATAATAATAGTAATAATCTAATAATAACATATAATAATATAAATAATAATAAAATAAATAATAATAATAATATAATAGTTAATGATAATAATAATAATATAAGAATAGATAATAATAAAATAATAATAATAATAATAATAAACCTCACACCATTTACACATAAAATAATAATAATAATAATAATATAATCCATGATATTTTATATAATTACTATATATATATATATATAATATAAATATAATAATATATATATATATATATAATATTATCTATATATAATATAAATATATATATATATTATAATTTATATAATATATAATAATAAAATATATATACGGTAAAATATTTATAATAATATATATATATAATATATATATATATATATATAATAATATATATATATATATATATATATATTATATATATATATTTAAATATATTATTTAATATAATATATAAATATATATATATAATATATATATATATAATTATAT
>JABUQX010078140.1:5000-7500 GCA_015478945.1 Trachelipus rathkii
GAATTATTTTGAAGTTACGTTTTTTTATTAATAGAGATGTTTCCTTTTTAAAAGAAAAGTTTATAACTGAAATATTATGTGTTTTAGGGATTAAACCTTGGGACTAGAGGCTGGAAAACTAATTACTGACGAGTGAAAACTAATCTATGGAGTCCGATGCTATGAAGATAGTTGATTAAAACGAAAAGATCCCGTCTTAACTCTGGAGTGAATAGAAGTGTATCCAGTTGGAAAAAGTACAATCGCCTCAAAGTTGGAACCAGATAAATTAGAGTTGTGCGTCAAACACAAATTAAGGTTTAAACAGGATTCGATAAACTTGTGAGGTATTCGTGAATGTGTGCTTATAAATTGCGTAAGTTGTACTGCTTCCTTTTACTTATTTTGACACTATTTAATTTCAAGTAGCTATATTGCTTTAATTCAGAGTGTTGTTATTTATTACTAAAGTTTGAACATTGCTTTTAAAATAAAGAAAAGAACTTTTTGGAATGAATTAGTAAACGAACACTTTTTAAAGATTTTGGTGATTATTATTTATATATTAAAAGGTCTTGAACATTGCTTTTAAAAATAAGAGAAAAGAACCTTTTGAAACAATTTAACCTGTGCTTGTTATTTGTAGCTGACCTGCTCACGTGACTTTTGGGTTTACTTGTCCTTTTTTGCTTCCTCAGAATTTGCTCCACAGGCTGTGCGTTTAAATATAACTTTTGCGAGAATAAGGTGTAGATATTATGAGAAACCATTTATTAAAAATTACTATAACCATTTATTCCTATGTCTTGTTATTGTTGAAATATTAATTATGAAAATTATTGTTTATTCTTTCACCCTCCATTTTTGCACTATATAAATCAGGTATATAATACAGGAATAGGGATTCATTCCGCTACATTTGGTGCTGTAATAGGATTTAAACAAATGGTCAGCTTTTGTGTAGTAATTCACCGAAACATGGCACACATAGGACAAGGAAAACTAACAGACTTGATGGCAAGGTATGTATGGCATCCAAAAGGTCATACTATAATCCAGGAGGTGTGCAGGACATGTCCCACTTGTCAGTTAAATAAGGTAGATCATAAGGTAATATTCCCACCAGTTTGGAAAATCAAAGTTGCTAATCCTTTCGAGTTAGTAGCAATTGATGTAATGGCTATGCCAAAAACAAGGAGAGGAAATGTTGCTTGTCTAGTGGCTGTGGACCACTGCAGCAAATGGGTCTCAGTCAGACCACTAAAGGACAAATCAGCCAGAAGTGTCACGGGGGCATTTGAAGATCAGATGTTACCAACATTCTTGAAGCCCCCATACAAGGTTTTAACAGATAATGGGGTGGAATTCAAAAGTAACAGGTTTAGGGACATGCTCAAAAGGTACAACATAGATCATATATTCAGCAGTCCTTATAAGCCATCTTCAAACGGGGCAGTAGAGCGCACAAACCGTACGTTTGCAGAGTTCCTGAAGAACATAGTGACAAAGGACCAGGAGTGGGATGACTGCTTACCCAGGGTGGTTATAATTTATAATAACACAAAACACTCAGAACTTGGAATGACACCAGCCGAGAAATTATTAACTCAAACACACAAGGAGGGAAAGGTGTTGCCGATCTCTATGGAAGAGCAAAGCAAATGGAAGGAAGGACATCCAAACTGGCTCCCCTATGCAGTAGGAGTTAAGGTCAAAAGGAAGATTATTTCGGCAGATCGGTCCTTAGAAAAGAAACTAGGTGAAAGATATGAAGGGCCATTCACGGTTGTCAAAGTAATAGCTGGTGGAATGACATATGATGTTGAGGGTCAAGGTAAAACTATGAGGGTCCACTATGCACATTTAAAGGTATGGGCAGACCCACCAGATTACCTCAGGCAGTATTTTGAAAATGAAAAAGGCGAAGTCCATTCACACAATGAATACAGGGCTGAAATGACAACAGAGGATGACATAGAGGAAGCACCAGTAGGTATCATGTATAGTATGCCTTCAGAAAGAGTCAGGAAGAAAAGAAAGGGTAGGACAGAAACCAAGGAAACATGGGACCTTTTACAGTTGGCCATTGGTAAACCAAGCTATAAAAGAGATACAGGGACTCAAACGGAGTATTTAGGAGAGGCTAAGGCGACACAAACAGAGGTAGATCCTATGCCATCTCCTATAGACACTAGTGATCTATTGGATTGGGTGGATTCAGCACCAGAGGAAGCAACTTCAGATGCGGGATTTGATCTACAGAGTTTCGAAAGAGAGTTAAGGTTCCCTAATGACAGTTACACAATTGGTATAACCATTTCAGACGCTACTGAAGAGGAAGGGGAGGTTCTAGGTAGTATAACTCCGGTACATGATGAGGATATACAGGTAAATAATCATGTCACAAGTAATTTAAATATTCCTTTTTATAATTTCAGATCTATTCATGAGGAATTAAGGGAAGTTGGTGAGGATCCTGAACAAATGATGTTGGCTGATAGATCGGAAGGACAAGGAAGAA
>JABUQX010078140.1:12500-15000 GCA_015478945.1 Trachelipus rathkii
CTACTAATACCTGTTTTCCTTGGATTGTGCTTCTTTAATAGTTTATAAGGCGTAAGGAGAGAGATTTTTGTTCTAAATTTATTTACCTAAAACTATTTTTTATATAAGTTATATATATAATTTTAATTTCACAATTGCGTTTTTGATGATCGAGATTCAATAATAAATAAATATATACTCTATATATATTTATATATATATATAATAAATATATATATATATATAATATATATATATATATTATATATATATATATATATATTATATATATATATATATATATTATTATATATATATATATATTATTATATTAATATAATTTTTATATATTGTGTTATATATTTTTTTCTTTTTCTTTTCCTCTCCCAGGAAGGATTCTTCATCCTGTCAGCCGCGCAAGCGTCTTTCTCCAGACATCCCTCTGCTGCACTATTCCTCTTCTCTTTAGCACTCTCATTTTTGGTAGCTGACATCTTTCCAGAGAGTCCTCCACCGACTCCGCCCATCTTTTCTTCGGTCTTCCCCTTGGTGTTCTGCCCTCTGGTATCCATTCCCATCTTCTTTTCGGCATTCTGTCCTGCTCCATCCTCTCCAGATGTCCCCACCATCTCAATCTCCCCACATCCATCTTCAGTATCATCTTCTTCACACCTATATCTTCTCTAATAACTTCATTCCTTATTCTCTCTCTCCTACTCTTTCCTATCATAGTTCTAATACCCTCATTTCCGCCGCTTGTATTCTACTCGTCCTCTCGTTTCGTTGTTTGTCCGATTTGGTTTCTGTCGTCCGTGGCAATCCGGTAGTTGTTGGTTTCGTTAAGTGTCAAGTCGCTCTAGGAGGAGTTGTGCGAGATATATTGTTATGAGGTTTGGTTTCGCGCGGATTATGTGCTTTGTACGCCCTAGATTGTTATTTCAGTGTTATATAGGTATAGTCAGCTTTGTTTAATATACGCATCTAGGTCTCTATTTCCGATGTTTTTATCTTTCATCATGGGGTATACCGCTTTCATAACTAATCCATACTTTTCCATTCTTCGCGTAATCTCTTCTCCACTTCCTCTTCTCTTTAGCACTCTCATTTTTGGTTAAAACCCTTCTGTTAAAACATCCTCCGAGATAATTGCAGGTATTTACCGCCTTCACCTCCTCCCCTCTCACCACCATCCTCATCCCTCCTCATTTCCTCCGGTTATTGTTAATATTTCTGTCTTCTGTACGTTCATCCTCATCCCTGCTTCCTCCAACTCCTCCGTAAACAACTCCACCACCTCTCGAATCATCTCCTCTCTCTCGCTCCAACATGCCAGATCGTCCGCATATGCCATTATGTCCCCTTCAAATTCTCCCAGTCTCTCCCTCACTTTCCTTATCACCACGTCTAAATATAATATAAACAGCAGTGGAGATAAAACACTCCCCTGCTTCACTCCTGTTTTCACCTCAAACCATCTATCGTTCTCGCACTCAGTTCTAACATTACAACTGCATTTCTCATACATACTTTCTATTGCCTTCTTTAATCTACCCCTCACTCCATAATTCCTCTCCATAGCTCTCCAGAGCTTTTTCCTTGGCACCGAATCAAATGCCTTTTGCAGGTCGATGAAGGCTACAAAGAATCTCTTGCCATATTCCAGCATCTTCTCCGAGACCATTCTTAGTGTGAATAAGAGGTCCGTCGTTCCTCTTCCTCTTCTATACCCGTACTGTTCTTCTCCGAGTCTCGGCTCTACCTTCTCTCTCAGCCTCCTCTCCAATATTCTTTCGTATATTTTCGTCAGATGGTTCATCAGTGAAATGCCTCTATAATTATTACAGCTTCCTGCATCTCCTTTACCTTTATATATCGGTATTATTATTGCTTTGCCCCACCTTTCCGGCACCTTTCCTTCTCTCCAACACTTGTTCATCAAACTGATGATTCTCCCTCTCAGCTCCTCTCCTCCCTCCACCACCAACTCCACAGCCACTCCATCCTCTCCTGGGGCTTTACCCTTCTTCATCCTTTTTATAGCCTCCTCATATTCTTCTACCGTTATCTCTCCGCCTTCCTCCTCCTCTTCCTCCTCCCTCGTCTGATCTACAGCTTCTTCCTCTTGTTCTCTGTATTCTACATTTAGCAGATCTTCATAGTATTCGGTCCATCTATCATTTCTTTCTTCCGGTCTCACAAGAATCTCTCCGTTTCTATCTTTTATATTTCTAGTTACGGTTTTTGGTTTTCTATACGCCTTCGCCATCTTAAATAGCTTTTTCTTCCCTTCGCCCACATCTCTCGTTATTTCTCCTGCCATTCTCTCCGTCTCCATCTTTTTTGCCCTCCTCTTTATTCTCTCTGCCTCATTTCCTTGCCTGTACATATTCCTCCCTTGCTGCCGCTGTTCTTCTTTTCAGCCACTTCCTCATTTTCCCTGTTTTTACCTTAATTGCTTTTTTCACTTCTTCGTTCCACCATGGTGTATGTCTCTTCCTAGTACCTCCTACCCATCTCTTAC
>JABUQX010078141.1:0-28836 GCA_015478945.1 Trachelipus rathkii
ATACATATAGCAAATAATATTCAAAATAGCAGACCGTACTATTGTATCCCAGGCTGCTCGTCTCCCATCTCACTACACTTCACTCATACAGAGACTCGTCTTCACTCACAACCATTATACTCTTATCCTTTATATCCTGCTTTTAAGCGCTTTTACAAAAACCCCCCTCCATTTACACACCCTTCCAAACTCGCTACACTCTCTCTCCACAACTCTCTTCCAGATTCACCCACACTAAAAACCACGAAAACTCTTGCCATATATAGGTAAGCGGGCCACCCTCCTCACTCCACCTCCATTTTCTATCATTACCCTAAATCCATTTCCGGCCACCATCCAATCTCGTAATTCTTTCATAACCATTTAATTTAAATTGAATTAATCCAAGGGGGATACCACCCATCCCTCGGGCAGCCTCTTGCCACTGGGCCAGCCTAAATTAAATAATAGAAACAATCATTTGATGACCGTTGATAATTTATTTCTTACATGACGCTTTCACACTATCGGGGTCATATGACAACTTTTGATGTTTCAATTCAGTATCTTGACTCCAACTCCAAACACTATACCATTATCATAAATACATATTACCTAATACCATAGAAGCTTTCACCTTAAAAATCCCTATCAATTACACGCTCTGTATGGGCATAATTTCCATAAAGCAACTACTATATTAACATAATGTTATTTCTTCTATAATAATATATAATATATAGTATCTACTATATATATATATATATATCATATATTACTATATTATCAATATCATATAATTATATATATAATACCATATACTTATATTAAAATAATATATTATTATATACTAAATATTTAAAATATATGTAATATATATAGAAAATTTAATGCGCACATATTGATAATTTCATTTGATATACAAAAAATATTAAAATCATTTATAATTATTTCCCAACAAAGATATACTATATAATCTATACTACAGATATTTTGACGAATACAATAGGTTCAATATTATTATATATAAACAAGCTAGGACATATCAAATACATCATCCTCCAAGAATGACTCGGACAGGAGAGCTAAATTAGAACTTGTCTCTGTCGGCCGTGCATTACACAGAATAACAATGTTGTCTTCACAAAGCTACTTGCGGCCAAAAGTTAACCTCCAATTGACTATTTCTTTCCATCTAACCTGATCCCCTTAGCGAAAAAATTGTTCCGAAAACACAAGTAAAAAATAAAAAAATTGCTTTACGGAATAAACGTTATATCTATAAAGTATCCATAGCTGGGTTGTGTGATTTTTTAGTACAATACTTGTAACACAGATTACCCACTAGTTTAGCGTAACCTAAGAGGTTAACTATTATCCTCAATAACATAACACAAGCATCAAAATAATTTTAAAATTTCAGATCTTTCATTTATTTATTTTATATTAATAGAGAAGGCCTTATGAACGCTATAGCCAACCGTATCACACTTTTAAAAAATAGTTGAATGTCATTACATTCCCATTAGAGTGGATAAGGACATATGAAGAGGTAATATGAACATATGTTATACTAAAATGTTAAGAAAACCCAAACCCTAGTTGTAGAGGATTAATTGTATATAAACCACGGTAGTTAATAAAGGCGAGGGTATAAAGTAATTAAAAAATAAAAAAATTAATATTAATATATATATATATAATAATTACTATATATATTAATATTATATATTAATTATATATTAATATATATTAATAGTATATATACTATATATTATATATATATATTAATATATAGTTAATATATATATATTAATATATATTATAATATATTATATATATAATATTAATAATATAATATTATATACTGTATATCAGGTTGTATAAAACAAGACAAAATGCCAATCAAATATAGATGATAGTTCACCTTACGACAAGAGAGTTCATACGACAATGCGGACAAATAATGGTTGAATCGTAAACGAAATGTGAGAAAATCACAGAAGGTGGAGTTTCTTCTAATGTTCGTTCCACTAGTATTCCCCTGTAGTATAGCCTTGCTAAGTCCAAGTCTTCTCACGCGAAGCCACCAAATGTTCTGAAGATTTCACTCTTGCTGTGGAGAGGACAAGAAAAATTAAAAACTTGCCCGGGCTGCGCGACCTACCCGTATGGTGGCAGAACTGGGGTTTGGGAGCTATACAGCCTTTTATAAGCTTCCGTGTGAATGTGTCGGAACCATCGTTGATCACCCATCAGTATTAACCTATATACTACTGAGTAGAGGGATAAGCTAAACGTTTATACCGGAAGTTTTCTTTTAAAAATATATAAATTAATATAATACTATAAATAATAAAATAAATAATTCAATAATAACAATAATAAACATTATCATCGTCTTTGTCATCTAAGTCCCCCAAATATTGTAAGATGGATTTACCTATATTAGATATATATTAGTGCTCAAAGAAGATTCTCATACTGTATGATTCTTAGTATCAGTGTCGTAAGAGGCGATACGAGGACAGTGGTATCACTAAGAGGCTTAGTGAGGTCCGCTACCACTCATATACTGTATATGAAATACTATTAAATGTCTCACGGGTATAATATTAGTAATTTAATAAAATAGAATAAATTAGGAGTGATAGGATGATTGAATGTGATAATGGTATGTATATATTATTATAGAAAGTGAGGAAAATTTTATGATTACTCTTGCAAGTGACTGAGTCAAATACTCACATAAAATGCAAAGTAAAGTAGTGAAGTATAACAAGTTAGAGGTATTGGAGGAAAATGTGTTTTATTGAAACTTAAGAATATGGAAGAGGAATGTAGAAGGGGAGGGGGTAAAGTGAATGTATGCGCTTACTGACGAAATAGAGCCTTTGAGTGGTATAATATGAGAGCTATGACTGGAGTTTGTTCACACTATTTAGTGAGTACTTTAGAATACTATAATTATAGCTATTATATAAATGTAAAGAGTTTGCTGAAGGTCAAGGTGGCTTATTCGCGTTTTGGCTATTGTCATATGATCCTTGAGTGATGATGCTAACCTCGGCACGTGGAGAAGATGTAGTAGACACTCTGTGCGAACAACCTAGTGAATAGCTCTTTGGATGGAAGAGTTGAGAATGGGGGGTGAGGGACTTCAGATCTATTTGCGTTTCGCCACTGATTTCACCCTAAATAAGGCATTGGACAGTTTTATTATAGAAATCAGATAACCCACTAGAAAAGGTTCCTTTTCGCGGGTTAAGGTAGCCAGGGGAAATGTAGATGGAAGGAAAGTGATGATTTCTGTGTCTGGAAGAATGAAGGTCAGGTATGTATGGTGAGTAAAACATTTTTTGAAACATGATTATCCAAATTAATTTCTAGTCACACCTTAGGAAATGACGTAGGTAAGGAGGATGGTAGTCAACGTGAAGAGTATCCTTGAGATTTAGTATATTTTGAGTGTTGGTGCAAGATAAAAAGAGATAAAGTTTGATGATTGAATTGGATAAATATATATCAAGACCAATCTATATGTATATCATTTATTTATGTAAATATATTAAGTTAGTGGGATGGGCATGGATGAAGAACAATAAGGAAAAAGGAATGAAAAGTGAGGCGAAAAAAATAAGTAGTTGAAAGTTAATGAACAGTTAAAGTAATAGTAGTATTTGAAGGCACATTGTATGCTAAATTAAGAGTTATGATTAAATGTGGAACGCGAAATGCAACCGAGTAATATAGCAATATTATAATCGATAAGTATATAAATGATAAGTTAAGGTATTGTTACCTGAATAAATCAAAGAAGTGGGTTAATTGAGTGAGGCGGCCGGCTGAACTTCTCAACACCACTTAAGGTGCCTGCGCTTTTTTGGATGGGTGGTTTGTTACTAAAATTGTCTGAACAGAAAAGCGCTAATAAATAAGCAAAATATATAGGGTAGAAAAAGATGACTTCAATTTCTTGGCGAGAAAATTCATATATATAAAAAAAGAGAAAAAAAAAAAATAAAAAAAAAACAAATAAAAAAAAAAAAGTCCGGTTCGACAGAGGATAAATTGGAGCACCTACAAGCACACCAAAGAAAGGCTAATTTTGGAACCAGAAAAACTGCCGTGAAGGTTAAGAAAAGAGTACGGGACATCCTTCATAAAAGATCATAAATGATTAAGCGATAGGAGAGCATTCTATGAACTGAATGGGATTGGACGTAGAGGCACGTTTTGTTGGTATGGGAATACTTCTCAATAACGAGCGTGATATGTGATATTTGTGGAGGTTGTGATGGATGTAAATAAAAAGCCTTAACGTATTTTCGAGAATTGAGATAATCTGAGAAATCCAGCCAGCTTATAGATGGAATTATGCTAGGTGCCAATTTATATTAAGTAATAATCCGAGAATGAGATTGCGATTGACTGATCATGGAGTTGTTGTTACAAAGATTTTGATGGGGGGGGGGTGTAGTTTGAAGCACTTGAGAGGTATATATGCAGTGATTATTGTAAGATCCTCAACTTGTATAAGGTGTTAAGCCGTTGATACAGCGGGAAACTTTGTAAAAACGTCTTGGGAGCTTAAAAATTAGTATTATTGAAGTGTTGCAGGAGATATATGCTTGTATTTACTGTTTAAAAATTAACGAAGTGCTGTTGAGAGTGTATTGAAGGGCCGAATGCATGAAATGCAAAAAAGCGCTTTGACGATTTATGTAAGTTTAAAGGATTTTTACTATACTATTTTATTTTAAAAGGTTTAATGGACTTTGCAACAGGCTGTCGCTTAATTTGACCAGGATTAAATATAGGAAGCTCTTTGGAGGCATGGTATTACTAATCGATTATATTGGTTGTTGGTGGTAGGCCTTCTGAATGCTAAGCGAATGTATAGAGATGAGTGGTTGTCCTGCGAAGATTAATTATCGACAAAAGTTGGATTTGAGAAAAGTAGAGCAATGTGTCTGAACAGAAAAGGAATTAACGTGAATTTAGCAGAACGCAAAGAAGAATGGCGCAATAATTAGTTTTAATTGTTGTGGTTTTGAGTGTATTGCTGCTGGAATCAGTGATGCAGCGTCGTAATCCTTTTGACAACAATTACCCCGAGACTAAAAGAGGATGGTCATTGTTAAAGTCATTACCTCATGTGTATTTGTTATTTGGGCTTGCCGTCACCATTCATGTACTTATAGTATTAACTCGAGAATTACTCTCTCATTTTTACTAATTCAGGTTCATGTTTCTTTCAGCATCAACTATTCGAGTTTCCCCACTAGTCTATGTGGTATGTATCCGCCACCTATCCTCCGTAATTCCTAGTGAAGGGATCAAATGGGAAGTGTTATGAAAGTAAAAAGAACAAAAAAGTAAGCTCATATAAACATTTACGAACTATTGAATTTTTTAATAAAATAATTTCTTGTAAATCCAATTTCTTATACCAAATTTAAACTTATTTAGAGTCATCCTTTTACCCTCACATACCTATCTAAATCGAGCTCACAGTATAGAGCTCTCCTGCTTTTCTATGTCATAAGTAAGATACGGTCATTATCAATGACCGTTCCACATACGGCATTTTTAATTAATGTTACGCTTCCATCAACAACCTCTTGGGCATTGAAAACCTGTAAAATAAAAGTACAAATTATTGGTATAAGTATTTACTGATACTAATATTATTTTGCTCAAACAATGTTGATGATGATTACCTGTTTATTAGGTAGTCTATTTCTCTTAAGTATTCGATGCAACTCATTTAGAGCCAAGACCCATTAAAAAAAATTGAGTTGAGATCTAACCTCTTCATTCCTTATTATATTCTCATGAGCATAATTATAACATTAACGTATGATGTTTCACTCCAACCATTGAAGACGTAGTTACCTAAATATAGCGCACTTTTAGTTTACTAATAATACATACAGAGTACCTTAAATTATCAGTACAAATACCCAAATATCCTCAGAAAAATAGGTTCAGTTCAATTGCGCGCTATCTTTAAGAAATCAGGGAATATTCCTCTTTTATTTTTGGTCAACATGAATACACACTCCAGAAAATCTCTACACGCCGTCTGACCACAGTATAAGTTAGCCATAATATCAATTGTTCATCTCCACTCCAATTCAATTCAACTTGACTATTACCAAACGCTTAAGAAACGTAAAACAATCAAAACGAAATTGCTATCATTGTGGCCTACATCAATTCACAGAAGTATTAACTGTTAGTTGGTACCAGTGACTATGTAGAGGGGCAGACCGCGAGATTTCTCGCAATAATACTATTAGACGAAAGAGAAAAACTTCTTCCCCCGGAGAGAGGAGCTTAAAATATAAATGTTATATCTAACAAAAAAATTAATTTAATAGAGGATCGAGGCAGACCTTTATAAGAACTTTTACCTATATTTTAATATATAATACTATATATAATCTAGTTTAAAAATAATAATGAGAATAAAATTAATAATAATTAAATATATTATTTAATTATATATATATAAATTTTAATTGTATAGAATCCATGACGAAAACTCTGGCTTATAAAACTTATGACATAATATTAGTAAGTATGACTTATCAACACATAGAATATTTTAACCTAATAAAATGACCAAATAATTATATACCTATATATTATAATGAATAATAATAATAATAATGAGGAAAAGTTTTGTATAGTCACAAACGACTAAATTAGCTCTTTGACCACTACTATATATACTTTTTTAAACACCAAACCAAGGTTTTGGAATTTAACGAAAATCCTTACAATATGATGTGCCAACCGTACACTATTTTTACGTTGTGAGTCAAAATAACATTCTAGTTAGGAGTTTTTCCGATTTAGAGTAACCGTGTGAGATGCAAAGAAATTATATGAATACGCACTACACGCTAGAGGACGATTGCCAAAGAAAACAACATAAAAAAACGTAAACGACTGATGCAACATGTCCGTCAAATTTCGTAATAAGTCGAGTAGCATACTGTGTGTGAGACAACAGAGACAAACGGTTGCCTTTTGGTCGGATGGTAACTGGGAGCAAGTACATGGTGTGGAAGCACGCTTTTATCTTTAGGTTCTTTGCACAAACAGATTATCGAAGACCACGCGAATTATTCATCCAAGGCAAGCAATTCTGACTAAACTACATCAACAAACAACTATAACTACTTGTACACTAATAAATTTGTATATACGACACCCACTCATAATAGAAGAAACGATACAATTGAGAAAACATTATAGGGTTAACTAATAATGAGACAATGCAAGCGCACACCAGGAACTGGTGAGAACTTAATGGATTTAGAAATTAAAATAAACGTATTAATGCTTTGAAGTCACCTACACGTTACAAACAATCTTTCCCACCGACAGACATACGTACTATAAATAATATCTTCCTAAAATAACATTAAAACTCTATACCCACCGCTTCTCGTCTACAACCTTTCAGCCAGAAACGCTTGAAACCCGAGCCGCTACCTTGAGTGTTGATGTTCGAGTAGTCAGAGCATGACATGGGAAATGGTGTAGGCGGAAAGGGAGTGAGAACCTCTGAGGGGAGGAGAGGGAGGTATAAATACCGCGGAGCGGACGCGAGCAATCCTTCCATTACTTTCGAAGTCCCAATAACGCGCTTTTAACCACACATCTGTGGTTCGACCTTAGACAAAGACAAGACATGTATGCCTGTGTCGTGAATTATGAGTATAATAAGGATGGCAAACCTTCACAATCTATTAGCGTCCATCGTGCGTGACTCGAAACATTTACTTGAGCAATTTTATAAATATTAATAAATATATAATATAAATATAATATTAATATATATAAATAATATATATATATAATATATATATATATATTAATTAATATATATATATATGATATATATTATTATATAATATAATATAATAAAATATTATATATATTTAATATATTATAATTATATAATATTAAATAATAATGGTATAAATAGTTAATGATTACAGTATTCTGAACGAAATATTGAGATTATTTTTTATACTCATCAGATCTTTTTTTTTTCTTAATATCTTTCATCCCCATTAATTAATGAGAGGACTAAAATGAACGGCAAACGTTGTCCAAAAATTTTTTACTCATCATTAAATAAAATTATAATAATCATCTGACTTGTAGTTTTTTTAAAAATATTGATTGAATTAAATTCTGTTTATGATCCATTAAGTTTTTTATTTAGACGTAGGGAGCAGTAGTACAGAGTGCTTATGCCTGTTGTTATCTTCTCGAGATTAAAGTCTAACCTTCTTCCAGCTTCAAGAGAGGTTTCACCATCGCCTAAAAATTGTGTATAGCTTATTCTTCAAAAAGCAATTAATCGAAAGAACTCACTCTATAAGTTTTCACCACATATCGTTATATGAAAATGGATAAGTCAGATCGATAACGCTCGCGCAAAACAAACGAAGTAACATTGGTTGCCTTATAAAAATAAATAATTCGTAAGCAAATATTTCTTAACTATAGTAACAGTTATAAGTGCTTCAAGTTTTGCTTTCATACCAACAATAATACTTATAATAACAATTATTAATGAAGCTATCTATAAACAAAATAATATCGCTAGTAACTATTAGATCTTTTTAGAATCCACGTATATATAACTCACAACTTATTACCTATATATATATATATATATATATATATATTATTATATTATTATATAATATATATAATTATATTTTATATATATTAATTATATATATAAATATATAATATATATAATATATATATATATATATATAATATAAATATATATAATAATATAATAATATAATAATAATAATTAATATTAATAAATTATAATTAAATATAAATAATAATCATATACAACATGCCAATGTTAATGAGAAACAAAACATATATTTTTATGACATTTAATAAGAATTAAATAAGATAATATTAATAAAAATAATAATAATAAACTATTATTTTCCTAAATATCTTTAATTGATATCCTAAATGGGAAAATACAAGAAATATTATCCAAGAACAACTAGAGGGAACACAAAAGAACAGAAGGATTACGAGGAACATGTATTGCAGTCAAGGAATAAAAATATGACAAAACTGAAAACACCCACTAGAAATATTTTAATCATCATTTATTTTTATTGAAGAAACAAAAACGTTCTAGCGCTCGCAAGAATATCTTTACAATATGAACACTAACGTACACACGCGCTCGATCACCACACGAGCACTTTTACACTTTTACCGCCTAATTCATACCGGAAACTTTTCTGCTAAATTGTGATATAATATTATCCCAATATATTCAACCCATAATAGAAACGCACTCATATTATAATAGAGCATTAATACCCTAAATATACATTAAATCATAATTGGCGCATTCTACTACCCAATCGATGAGTAACATCTAAACAATTAGTGATTACCATAATGAATTTAAGTATAAACACCTGTTTATTACGATTCTGAGCTTAAAAAATTTTATTAAATAAACTTCCAAACCTTTAAAGCCGTTATTAAATAAATAGAGGAATCATTGAGGAGTATAGACTGAGAGTATCATGAGAAGAGTATAAGTAATTGAGATGGTAGCCTAAAAATACAATTACATTATTCCCTATACCTAATAAGATAAAAATTAGTCCAGAAAGGCAAACGCAAACCTAACCTATAAAATCCTAAAATATTTGTATTTTGTTATCCTTGATTGATTTCAATTTGGAGGATTTAGACCAGCAAAAATTACTACTATAATTTCTAATAAATTCACTATTATTTTCATGCTCTTTTGAATGAATATATCTAAAAAGGATTTAAATTTAATTATTTCTTTTTAAAATAGATAAACCAATGTTCAAAACACTAACGTGATTATTACAAATATGAATACATTACAAACAAACCAACCATAATTATCCAATATTTCATATGATCTTGATTTTGATTCCTAAAGCACACTAGCAAAGACCTCACAGGGTTCTGAGTATACGAGGATCTATGAATTGGGAAAAAAGTGACAAAAAATCATAGAGACATTCACTTCCAAAAGCAACTCTTCACCGAATATCTATTCTCCAAGTATAAGATTCGAAACTCCTTTAACACGAAGCCTCCACCATTCCTATACATTCCGTCCTATACCATCTGCCGCGCCACCCATAAATATGTAACCTTCAAACATAAAATACAAACACAGAAGCAACACACATAAACTACTTTACAATTAAACCACCCACTATTAATTGGCCACCGACAGCCGGAAATTAAACACTCTGAGAAAGGATAACTATACCCACTATCAAACTTTCTTTAACCAGCTGTATAAAATGCTTATTAGGGTAACATCTAAAACGCTGGAAAACGGAATTTGGTGGCCCATACCATAAAAAACATCAACTACAAAGGTGAGGGAAAAAATACTAAAATTTATCGAAATTAAAAAATTATCTAAAAGTTTGGAAAATAATCATGAACAAAATAAAATCAAATTACCATTACCTAATAAAGGAATAATAGAGTAGAAAGTAGTAGTACTTTACCAAATTTTTGGCACGGTAATAGATCTGCAGAGGTATTGAAGTTACGGATGGCGTGCGGTCAGAAATAGAGTTTGATGAGAAGAATGAAGAAGCCCCAGAGGCAGCTAGAGAGCCCAATGAAGAAGGGCAAAGTGTCTGCATCGCCCCCCGGCAGGAGAGACAAGGAACACAAATGAGCCCAAACAACTAACAACAACAACATACACTCTCATTGCAAACAGAAGAGGCAAAATTAAATGGAACGATGAATGGATAAGTTTCGCAGTCATCGTCCATTTATTTTTTATTTTGCCTACAATTAAAACACCAGTCAAATTAATTAATCCCAACATTCGTCCAGAGCCATATTTAAATAAGATTGATGGAAAGGCTACAGCACCAAGATACTTTTCAAAGTTGTTGGCTTACTTTAAATAAAGTTTTTTTCTTTTTAAAAAACACAATCAATATTGACCGAAAACTGTTAAGACTGTACCCAATAATAACCAAACTAAAATGAACGTCGTTGAAATTAAAAATACAACCAATAATAATAATAATAATAATAATAATAATAATAATAATAAAAATAATAATAATAATAATAAAATATATGTATATAAAAAAATATAATAATAATAAATTGTTATAAAATAAAAGAAGGTTGAGGGGGGGGGGGGTTTTTGGGGGAGGGAAAAATGGGGAATCTCAGATCATATGGTTCTTTTTATGTCAAATTAAGTTTGTAGGGGATGAAAAGGAAAAAGAAAAGGAAGGAAATGGGGAGAATTAGGGGGAGAGAGAGAGGTAAATGAACAGGTTTATAAGGAAAAGTATGTGAAGAACTTCCAAAATAAGTCGTTGAATGTGAAAGAATGAATCGAGCAATTTGGAACGCAAATGAAGGAGACTTTTGTTAGTAGTCCAAGAGGAAGTATGTGGGTGTGCTAATGTAGGAACTAAAATTGTCAATAGTGAATGGTGGAATGAATTCAAGGATGGAGAAATTAGATTTCTTTTCTAACGTACGACAAAGTAGTAAGTAGTAAGTAGTAAGAGAAACTGATATTTTAAAAAAGTAAATTCTAAATGCAAATGCTATGGTTTTAAAAGAAAGTGTATGGAGGAAAGAGAAAGCTAAATGTTGCATAAGAGGAAAAAAAAGTAAATGAAACCAGTTTGCAAAGGGAAGATGAATAGAGACTTACGAGGGAACAAACTGTTCTGGAAGAAAGTGGGAAAAGTTAAGAGAATAAGGGGAATCTTCATAGAATAATAAATAGTGATGAAGCTGTCGTGACTGATGAGATAGACGTGAGGAGAGTTTGGAGGGAACAGCTCGAAAATTTGCGCCACATTTGAGAAGTGATGAAGAGGTTATAGTGAATGTGAGTTGGTTTGATGGTTTAAAGTAGATATTTTGGGGGTGAGGTAATAGTTAATGTGAAAGTTGAAGAATGGTAAATCACAGGCACATATGGAACTATTGGTTAAATAATCAAGAATGGATGTGAGAATGTGATAGATTGAATATGGAATTTGTGTAACCAACGTGTGTGGAGGGTGTAATTCAGGACTGGAGGAGAGAAGTGATAGTACTCTTGAATAAAGATAAGGGGGTGATAAGAGGAACTGTAGAAACCATAGAGGAATTAGTTTATCGTGTTGAAGGGAAAATATATGCTGGTATTTTGGTTGAAAAAGTGCGTAGTGTGACTGAGGGGTTCATTGTTGAAGAACAAGGCGCATTTAAAAATGGTAGAGGATGTGTAGATCAAATTTATACATTGAAGTAAATGAGCGAGAAAATGAGAACAGAAGAAACTGTATTTATGTTTAATGGATTTGTAATAGGTATTGCTGCCGAGTAGGATTACAGAACTCACTACAGCATCTATGGTAGCGACCATGATGGGCTAGAATCCAACTATATGGATAAGTACTAACATAATTCTATTAATATATGAGCAAGAAATTTTGTTTTATTTAAATATAATACAGAATAATCAGTTCCTGCAGGAAGGTAAATATTGAGCTACTATTGAAGTGGGACAATTCAGACAAGATATGGGATAGCCTTTTAGGTGTTATAGGCAATAGTGTAGGAAAAAGGCGACAGCGAATGGAGTCCAGTTGAGAACAATCAATGAAGATATGGTAGTTGTGGCGGCAGGATCCCGTGACATGTAGTGGCTGAGTGATATTGATGTGGCGAATGTGGAGGCGTGCGAGGATCACCTCCTGCAAGCAATTGTGTCGGTGAGAGGAAGACCACTTCCCAATGTCCGGATTTAAATTTCTAAGTTTTGCCCATCACTGATAATTCACCTAGCACTCTTGCAATTAAAACCGAAACCTTGTCGGAGAGCAGGATAATAATCAGTTGCTGGAATGGCATCCGGAAAGTAACTACAGCAGCTACGGAAAGAGGAGGAGGCCACTCTCAGCAGTTTTGTTGCCAGTCACCCATACTTGAGAGGGGGTCCAACAGGGTGTAATTTGGTTTTTGCGAGTGGAGCTGGAGAAATTGTTGTACTGCGGATACTGAGGGATACCATTGGGCTTTTAGTGTATGAATGGAGCACCTGGAGTGCGCTGAGCGAATCTGAATAAATGGCGTAAGGGTAGTCTTGGTTATGGAATAAAATTCGAGATAGGGCAATCAATAAAGCCATCAATTCTGCAGTAAAAATTAAAACATGAGGGGAGGGGAGGGTAAGAGAGGTTGTGGTTGAGAAAGATAAAAAAGGCGACTATGCCGTCCCGTTTTAGAGCTGTTGGTAAACAAGAGTGGATTCTCCATGGACTGCAGAGTGAGACTAGAATGATGCCTTTGACAAGGAGGCGGAGTGGTTGGATTCAAATAGAGGTCAAGACCAGGCAAATGGTAGGAGCAGGGAATAGCAGGAATAGGGAAGCTTGCGGCAGGTGTGAATATATGGTGTTGGTGGTAGGATTCTGAAGGGGATCAAAAGTATGTGTGCCTATTGTGAAGCGTGTGTAAGAAAAAATGGAGTAAAGAGTAAATGGTTCAAAATTAATAGTGGAGTGAGGCGGGGATGCGTTATGTCTTCATAGCTATTTAGTATGTATATGGATTGTTTGATGAAAGAATTAAAGGGAGGGTTGGGAAAAAAGGCGGGTTGTAATGTTGGAGAATGAAAGAGAGTGGATGGTGCCTTGCTTATTGTACGCTGATGATTTTATTTCGTGTGGTGAATCTAAAGAAACTTTTAGAGGATTGATAGAGAGCTTTGGCAAGATGTGTAAAAGGAGGGGTTTGAAAGTAAATATATATAAGAGTAAGGTGATGATGATGGTAGGTGAGGAGGAGAGTCTGCAGTGTGAAATCATGTTGGATGACAGGCAACTGGAACAAGCATTTGAGTTTAAATATTTAGGTTATAAATTGTATGAAAAGGGAACGGATTATGCAAAGTGTGGTAAGAAAGTTACCAATGGTAGGAAGGTGTCTGATGAATTAAATCTTTGGTGAATGCAAAGGGACTTATGTCATGGGTGCACCAGGATACTGAATGAGAGTATGTTGTTACCGGTGTTAATGTATAAAGTGAAACTAGGTTGTGGAATAGGAGCTATAGAACTAAGGTGCAATCTGTTCAGATGGATAATCTTAGGAGGGTGTTAGGTGTAAGAAAAAATAATTAATGAGTGTGTTAGGGAGTTGTGGTGTGAAGAAAGGCGTGAAGGAAAAAAATAATTGAGTGAATCAAGATGGTTTTTATTCATATGGAAAGGATGGATGACAGTCGATTGGTTAAAAGGGTGCATAGAAGTGGGTGTGTTGGGAATCGCCAAGCTGGGAGACATAAGAAAAAGTGCAATGTGTCAGCTAGTGTGTCTGAAGGAAAGAAATGGGAATTTAGCACAAGCGAGAGGATTGGTGCATAATAGGAATAAATAACGTTTTATCGGGAAGGATTCATGGCTGTGGGATTGTTCCAGGGGGTTAATTCTGACATTGACGAGATACCAGTGGCTGAATGTCACGGTGTTCTGAAGCTTCATGGCGGATTTTGGCCGCGATGGTATCGTACTTAAGGGTATAAGGGGAGGTTGTGTGGGCCTCCTTATACTAAATCATTCTGTTTCCGGCGCATGCTGCACACCCTACCCCCGATCTGTTAGGATCCGTGTGGAAGATAAAGAAATAATAATAATAATAAAAATAATAATAATAATAATGAAAATAATAATAATAGCTAAGAAAAAAATTAGAATGTAACAGCTAATATACAAATAAAAAGGACGAAAAAAAAGAAAAACCCCAAGAGTTTTCAAACCCCAAAACACTTTTTCCGCAAACTCTCTAAATTAATTTTGCATATCATATACAAGGTTGTGTTTTTTTTTTATTTATAATTTTTTTAATGGACGTAAAATTTTATGCAAAAACAGGAAAATACTTATCCCAGTATTATAATATATTCATATATATAATATTATATAATAAAATATATATATATATATAATATAAATAATAATATTGAATTATATATATAATATATAATATATATAAAGTATCTATATATATATATACTTAATATACTTTTATAGAGTTTAACTTGTACGTGATTAATAATTAGAGTTTTTACAACTTGGATATAGTAGGATATACTGGTTTAATAATATGGTAGGGTGGTGTGATTGAAGTAGACCTAACACTAGAGTATGTAAGGGTAATGAACACATTGGTCAAAAATCCATACGTTTATAGACCAAGAAACCAAAACGTTTTTTTCCTTTGATCTCGGTCAAACGCAATTGTACATAGATGAAATTGAATATATATCCATATCATTACGCTACGGAGCTGCTTGCGATATGGTTACTAGCAAAGTTGTCAGATATAAGATGAATCTTTCAACATAGCTTTAACTGACCCTGAAAACAATAGAACAAGATCAAAGAAACATTAATTAGCATAATCTTTTAACTTATGGTTTGAAGACGTCATCTCTATTAAGGAAATATTTTTTATTTGCAAATTTATATATTTCGGAAAGTAGAAACTGATGTGTAATTTATGTGATATAAGCTGCAATGAAATAATTTAAAGCAAGTAGTATAAAAACATGTCACCAAATATAAACTAGTAGGAATGTCAGCCTCACTTATGTCGCTGCAACCCAGTATATCTATAAATAAACAGATAGTGCCGACCCGGTTCTCTACTAAGCAATGTAGCTCATAATAGCCTTATGATATATATACCCTTTATTTATTTATTTTTTATCAAAGAAGTAGTATAGAAACATATTACCATATATATAATACTAATTATTAATAGAGAAATAACTATTTATATTTTATTTTATTTATTTATGGGGAGGATCGTTAGTGTTAAATATTTTAAATAATAAACACTTTAGAGTTCAAAAACTAAAATATATATATATATAAGATTACAGAGACATTCTGAATTTAAATTATCCAAACTTTTCTTCTTTCCATTTAGTGGATTTCATCTTTTCTAAAGGATTATACACAGCAAACTTTTTTAACTGATTTAAATTAAGTTTAAGTTATTAATTAGCTATGTTGGAAATTTGAAACAATAGTTAATGTTATTTGAAATTATTACACTACTTCCAGATAAAAATTAAAAAATAATCAACAGACTTTTCCTTCAAGATATGGTGTAGATTAGATAAGCAGGTATAAACCTAAAACTTTAATCAAGTAGCTACACATCAAACTGCCAAAGGTTTTCTCAACATAGAGCCACACAAAATCTGCAATTTATAGCTATATATTAGGACCAAGTGCCAAATATTTGGTATATAGAGACTTCATAAACGTTTTTCGTTATTTACAGAGAAAAGAACAGACAATGATAATATAAAACGGTCAAGTGTCAGGTATCTGGTAAGATTTAACACAATGAAAGATTAGGGCTACAACTAATTTTCATATTAACAAATATTTTATAAGATATATAAAAATTGACTGGTTGACGCTAATCAGGTCAAATGGTGGACATATGGAAAAAAAAAATCTGTAAAGCAGTACCCAACGTTTCCTTTAAAACTTTAGTAATGAAACAGTTTGAGCAACATCTGATTTCTATAGTTTAATAAGTTTTCATAAAAGATATATACTTTTAAATTTTGGATGAAGTAATAACCGTTCAGAACGAGTTCCTAGTACTAATTATCTGATATTTTATATGGTACAAGAATCATTTTTCATCTGAATAGTGTCGTGTAAGGAGTAAGTTAGAATTATTATTATATTGTACAATCGGCTTCAGATAATGATTTGGGTTTAGTGGTATTAAGCTGTTGATCCATTATTATATTATACCATTATATTATTATAAATATTTGGGATATATGTACTGTGTTATTTTTGATTTGCTGTGTTATGCGTAATAAGTTTATTATTAGGGTACTGTATTTTTTATTTTACTTTATCTTATGCCTATAGTACGTATGATAATAGTATATTACGTATATATAACCCGCTAAGAAATATTAACTCATTACTCTAAGAAAAATTACGCTTAAAAAAGCACCAGAAAGAAGGTGGCCAACAGTTTTCAGAAGATAATTTATATTAGCTTTATATCAAAAGAGAGTTAATAACTGTTGTGACATGCCTTTCGTCCTGACCTCCAATTTGTGAAGTATCCAACAGCTCGACGCTTTCGATCTTTCCTGAGAGATGCTCCCTAGTGGTCGCAAGTGTCGGAGTATCGGATTTCTTAATCTGAATCTGTATATATAGTTAATTGAGAGGGTGGATCGATACCTGTATTGATTTTGACAGGAGGCTATGAGGGAGAATTAAGTTTGGGTGTTGGGTGTCTCTGTTAGATCTCCTGAGCTGAAGTCCAATGGACAGTGTGTGATAGCAAAATGATTAAATGAGATTGCCGTTCTACAACTTGACGTTAATATGATTGGATGACGATGGAGCTACCTATTGGGGTATTTGCGTAAAAGATGAGGGCAAGGGCAGGCGTTATATTAATTTTATATGAGTAATTTAGCTATATTTAATTATTTTGTTATTATTGCTATTACAACATCTTAGTTTATTTTGGCATTATTTATTAGTTTAGGTCGCCAGGTTAGCCTTTTGTTTAATGTATAGTTTATGTTATTTGGGTATTGTATATTAGTATTAGTAATAACGTTGGGGTTGTTAGGACGATGATAGTGGGTAAGTATTGAGGTGCGTATATGCATAACTGTAGTTAGAATAGGGTAGTGGCTTGATTGTAGTTTTATTTCATGTCTGTGAGGAAATCCTTATAACTACGAGAGCGAAGTTACTACCGTTGTTTTGGAAGAAATCTACACGAGTTTTTAGTACTGATAGAGTTGTAAGTTTGAGTTAGTTTATGTAATTAGTGTAATAATTTTTTTTTTTTCAGTTGTATATATCAAAATGAATTTTATTACGTATGAATTACATGTTTTGAGTATATAATGAATAATGATTTTATTAAAGTATGAGGATGAGCGAGAGGATGACTAGATATAGTTAGAATTTTACTATATTAAACCATAACATATGTACTAAATGATAGTAAAAGTATTCTGGTGTAGATATAGCGACATGTAGATTTTTCTGTAGACTTATATAAAGAAGAATAAATCTATTTTTTTATATAATTTGTTTTTTTTACTGTAAGAAAAGAAGGTATAGTGGTTAGGGGGTTCGTTTTTGAGCCGATTGAGATGTATCTTTGTCAATTTAATTTAGAAAAGGATTTTCTTTAGTATCAACGTTAGGATGAACAATTCTGGACAGTAATTGTTTTATTAGAGCGGTCAAACGATACCGAACTAGGGTATAAACTAGTAAAGCTGGTTTAATTTGATTTTTCAAGTATTTGTATTATTTATGATAAGTTCATCTATTTCGAATCTATTATGGTATATCGCGCTCCTATGGTACGAAAATAACCTGTATGTTACCAGATCGATGGGAGAAAAAGAATATAAGTAGAGGGAGAAATCCTGCGGATATCAGTAGAGAGTAGCCATGGTGTTGGAGTTGATTGTGTTTTGGGTTGTAGAGAAAATTGCCCTAAAGATTTCAATGGAGAAACAAGAAGAAATGCGAATAGGAAGAAAAGTAGGAAGCCACTTGCTCTAAGACCACATTTCTTACCATTAACCATTTCTATATTCGGGAAGCTATTGTCCATACACATGGCATTATGTGATGAAGGAGACATAAAAGAGAGGATATCGCAACAGGTGAAGAGAAGGAAATTAAAAAATTTTAGACAAAAAATATGAATAGATGAAAAGACAAAGGATGTGAAGGTTACCTAATTGACCTTTCAGATTTTCATGAAGATGGAAAAGAAGAAAAGCAGTGACAGACTTATGTAATTAGTGATTTCGAATGCAACCTTGAGGAAAAGTATTGCCTCTGGAATGAAGAAATGGATGAGGAGCAACTGGAGATGGTTTGTTATTGTGAGAAGAGATTGAGACGAATCAAGATGAAAAAATGCGGAGAGTAGATCTAGATGTGAAAATGGCAAATAACCTAAGAAGTGAGTGATAGTACGAATGGAGATTTAATGAGTGTATAGCGTTAAGTATGGTAGTTCCAAGAAAATATATTGAAAGGAATGGGCTATAGTGAAGGTGAAAGAAAAAAGAAATATACAAATGCTTTTAATTGTAACAAAGACATGTGGACATAAGCCGCAAGTATAGCGATGTTTCGGAAAAGAAGGAAAAAGCTTCAGGTATGTGTGTAAGGTCGGAGAAGCAGTGTGAAGTAAGGCCCTCTGTAGATCAAAGACTTAGTTTTGTGCGATATGACCCGGTGAGGATTGACATAAGTGTGTGCATTCTATATAATAATGTACTCAGAAGGTCGGTGACAGTAAAAGGCTAGAAGATGGATAGGGATGATAATTAGTTCCTACTTATGAGCACGTCATAATCGATAGCACACTCATGGAACGGAATATGAGATAGGACGTGGGTGAGATGCGAAGAACAGGATGCTCTAAACTGTTACGTGGGATTTGTCTGTTAGGTAAGACTAAATCGAGTCAATGAGCTAGAGCGAAGAATAGAATTATTGTACTTAGAGGCGGAATAGAAATATATGACAGAACTGATTGGTTCGTGGCTAAGAAGAGGAGATTTGCAACGACTAATAAGAAAATGTAAGATCCCATCTCCTTCGGGAAGGAAAGGCTGTAATAGGTCGGGTCGATTAATCCGAGATATTGATGGAAGGATAGTCCTCTGCTATATGGTACGAAAGTATTCTAGTAAATACCCCAACTCATAAAGTAATTTGTAAAAGAAAATTTTATATATATTCTATATGACTGTTGAATTTAAGAATCATACTATAGAGTTGCCTTTACGGTTAAATGATGTTAGAAAAAGTAGCTAATTTATATAAATTTATATAAGCCACGACAAGAAACGAGGACAGATTGTTTGGTGTAATATAAGGAAGAAGATGTTAGAAGACCGCATCAGAAAGGGGAGAAGAAGTGAGTAGGTATAACTAAGGCAACTTCGAGAGTTTTCGTTGGACATTGTGCTTGTCGAGGAAACTGAAAATTTGAGGCATCGTCAGTATAACAAAAAACAACCCAAAAATTGTTGAGATTAAACCCATAATATAGTAAAAATTTAAAACCAACCTTTTGTGAAAATGATGTAAAATTTATATTAGATTTTTAAGAAAAACGCCTAGAAGACAGTAGAGGTTTTCGGCGGGTAGGTAAGAATCACAGCGAACCAAAGATCCAGATATTGGGGGTCCAAAACCTTATCTCGGCCTGATCGAAACATCGTTCTTGTAACTGTAACTAGACTTGTTAGTGCAATACAGGATTGTCAGCAACTGCGATAATAAGTAAAATGTATCTCGAGTACAATTATAGACCACACTGTGAATGGAAAGCTTGGCATAAGTGAAGTTCGGACCAACCAGAAAATATACCTAACGATGCGGGTATAAGGAATCCATGATAAAGATCTACTTACTGATTTCGCTAAGTCAAGTAGGTATTCCATCGTAAAGATGAACTTTTTAAGCACTGCAGCTAAAGTCGTTGAGCAATGTAAAGATGAGAGATATGTAGCGTAAGTCTAACAGAAGGTGAGGAAAGAGGTAAATGAGAAGATATATAATATCTGTGATATATAAAGCTGAGCTTCTATTGATAGGTAAAGCTAAGATCTAAGGATATTTTGATTTTCATTGGTTTCACAGGACATAT
This sequence comes from Trachelipus rathkii, assembly GCA_015478945.1. Taxonomy (NCBI): domain Eukaryota; kingdom Metazoa; phylum Arthropoda; class Malacostraca; order Isopoda; family Trachelipodidae; genus Trachelipus; species Trachelipus rathkii. Next base: position 20,782 of record JABUQX010078141.1, read on the forward strand.
AAGTGTTTGGAGATTATAATACAATATATGATATAGAGAAGAAGAGTTAACTCCGTGCTCATTTAAAGAATGAAGAAGCAAGTGAAGAGATATGAAAATCGAAGAAAATACAAGAATAGTCACAAAGTTAGATGCCATGAAATACGATAAAGAAGCTATAAGAACACATGGTCAGACATTCATAAACTTGTAGGGCAGAATGGTAGGAGACACAAGTTTCTATAAAGAAGAAGTGAAAAGACAGTTGAGGAGCCCAGCGAAAAGTGTGGAGAGAAGAAACGGTGTGAGACAGGTATGACGATGAAAAAATGAAGTAATATAACAAAATAACGCAGTAACTGCGAAGATGAAGTCTTGATTGAGAGTGAGGTTAGTAAGTGAACTTCATGCTAGGTGAATTGAACGAAAGAACTAGTGAGAGATAGTGAGGAGGAAGGGGAAAGAAAGAGAGGAGAATATGATCAAGACAAAATTAAAATATAGCAAAACGAAAGATAGAGAAGAAAAGAGTGCTTGTATACCAGACAGCGGATGAAGATAAGTGTCGTAATAGTAATTGAAAGATTTCATATGTAGATAGAGGTATGCAAAGAACAAGAGTCATATATAAATATGCTTTACGGGTAGGAGATTGGAATTGACACATGAGGAAAAATTGAGTAACCTAGAATATTATATATAAAGTATAACTATAGATAAGATATAAAGCAATATATATAACGAGATGAGTATGAAAATATCCATAAATGATGATGAAAAATATATTTCTTTGACAGCTGGAAAACTGGAAAAATGGCGAAAGAGTAAAAAATCGATAAATATAAATAATTTCGTGCAATGGGGAAGGAAAATGAAGTGGTGAGTAGATTGAAATAAAGAATAGTTGGTATACCAGTGAGAAGACCAAGAGGATCTTCAAGTAAGTAAGTCAAAATAAAGAGTAGGGGATAAGATTTAAAATTGCCCGTCGTAGTTGTCTCAAACTGATATGAAGAAAAATCGTACAATTAGACACTGTGCTGTGATCTTCCTATGAGGTTGTGTTTTTCTTCAGGTTTTCGTTTGTCTGTTGTTGTGGTTCTGTTCTACCTGAAAGTGTATAGAAAAGTTTATGATGCAGCACGCAATCAAATGAGGATGATTATGATTATAATAGGATATACTTTAGGATGTAAATACAAGCATATCTGTTAGTTATAACACTTGTAAAGGGAGTCATATTATTACGCGTGGACCATATGTGTTTAAGCAAAGACTAAAAAAGTTTGGAATCTCCGGATAGCATAACTGGTTAGACCTGAAGTGATGTTTATTATAGTTTTTAGGAAGAAATATATGAATGAGTAGATATCGATATCGTGGTTACGATGTAAGTCTATAGACAGCGAAGGGAAACAGCGTAAAAGTATCCTATTATAATTCAAGAATAACTATATATCAGAGAAAAATGTTCGGAAGCTCCGGAAGGCATACGCGCTTTAAATGAATGCCTCAAGAAGTTGTAGAACACGTATGAAAGTGAATAAAAAAAATACAGGAGCGTGAGAATAAGTAACCAAAGAAAATAAAAGTGAACCGAAGAAAAGTAAATGATAGTTATATGATGGGGAATCTCATGTTGTATTATCAGATGATGGAGATAGTTCCATGAAAAATAAGGTGGAAAGATTGAATTCGAAAGTATAAAGGTTGAGGAGTATAGAGAAAAGATTTCAATCAGTAGGAAACACATAAACGAAATGAATAATGAAGACAATTAAATTACAATGTAAGTAATACATAGAATACGAGAAATATAGAATTCACTCCGACATAGGAAAAAAAAAATTGATTAAGATCGAAGAAGAAGACCATGACGCTTATAGTGTCGTATTAGGAAAACTAATGGTTAGCCACAGCATACTCGACTGAGTGAGCTCTCTGTAAGTAAACTAGTAGAAATAGCCAAGTCGAAGGCCCATGAACATAATGAAAAAGTACCACATACATAAGGGAGTCAGAGACAACATAAAGAGGAAAAAAACTGAGTTGCTAATAGAGCTAGACTAAAAAAGGGAAAAATATGGTCTAGAGTTTAACTCCTGAGCACTTTGTATATTATTAGATAGAAGAATCAATTGGTTATGTGTTATACTAGCAGATATCAAAGTGAAGAAACGAAAACACAATGAGTTTTTGGGAAGTCGAAAAGCAAAAAGAAGTTATCCTACGTTAGGTATAACCTATAGTACATGTAGAAGCAATTATAATGGGTCTGAAGATATAAATATTTTTATAGGCAGTAAATATAATGTTATGTAACCGAGTGATAACTTAATAGATAGAGGATAATCGTAAATTACTGATTGCAAATCTGTCTATTCGTGATAATAGCGGCAGAGTCTGGATTTAAAAAGAATGGTTAAGAAATAGATAGTTGAATATCAAATCTAAATGGAGAAGATATATAATTAGGAACATAAGTAATGGACTATACGGCATTACTAGAGCCAAATTTGCTAGATCCGGATCAAACACATATGGTAAGAGAAAAATAAATAATTAAATATCGCTTGGAGTTGTATGTGAAAGATTATTATAGGATTCTAGTGAGGAGATTTAGAGGAGGATAGAAAAGAGTATTTATATCGTATCGTGATTATTGATTATATTGTCTTAGTTCATTGCTGGATACGGAAATTCCTAAACTATGACGAGAGACGAATTACTCGTACATGTTTTTGGAATAGAAATCTAGCATCGATGTTTTTAGTTACATGAGTAAGACTTTAAGGATCTGATTGTAGTGTTTCTTACTGTTTATTCACGTCGCTTGTTCACTTTTTTGTTTTCTTCAGTGTCAATCAATCAAACAAAACTGAATTGATCTCTGATGACGATCTTATTAGTAATAAAGATATATGAAAGTTTACCATTATAATTTTTATAATCGACAAAGATTAGATACTTTGACTATAAAGAATAACGAGATATTAAAAGACGGAAAAATACTTTTAAAAGTGACATGTAGATTTCTTATACTTCAAAAAGACAATGATCCTTTTTTATAATTCTTTTTTATAATTTACAAAAGAAGAGAGGTAGTAGGGCCCTAAGCTGTAGAAGTGATTTTGTCATTATTAAAAAGGACTTAGCATCCATCGAATTAGTAACTTAATTTCCTGTCATAATTGGTTTATAATCGGCCAACGGAATACCGAATCTCAAGTATAAACCCTAAGTAAGTTTAACTTGTATCTTTCCTAGTTATGTGTACTTATTAAACGTTTCATCAATATCTACGTATATAAATATATATATATAATAGTATATAGTACATATAATATATATATACTATATAAATATAATATATAAATATATATATATAGTATATAATAATAATTATATATATAGTATAAATATTATATATAATATATATATATAATATATAATTATATATATATATATAATCGTACTAGTATATGTGTGTGTATGTTGTGTGTGACACATCCGCATGAAACATCATTAAATTTGGACGATCCACAACCACAATTTAGAATATATCCCGCATCCGCAAATATTAAATGCGAATGTAATATTTAGGTTATTATTTTTTTAGTATTCGATTCACTTTTTAAGCCGCAACATACGAATATTTTAGTTTCATATATAAATAATATTAATATATTGTATCAGTATGTATATATAATTATTGTAGAATTTGTCCTTTTATATATAATATATATATATAATATATATATATATATATATTATTATATATATAGAGTAAAATCTTTTAATCCTTTCTTCTCTTTCCAGCAAAAATTAATATACAAATTATCATAGTCTAAGCAAAGATTTGATTATATTAAAAAAAGTAATTAAGTTAAAAATAAAGAAATATTAAAAGTAAAAAGAATATACAAGATAAAAAAATAACAATAAAAAGATATAAATAAAAAAAATGAAGATTAGACGTTAAATGAAAAATATAAATAGAATAAGAAAAAGATATCATACAAATCTCTGACATCCTCAATCAAAAAGAAAAAGAACTCATCATCATACAAACTCTAACATACTCAATCAAAAACTGTAAATCCAGTAAATAGAGACTTACAAGAAGAATTATCATAAACAATAATTTTTAAAGATGCTGTGTAAATTGTTTCTAGATTGTATGCATTTTTACGCAAATTAAGACTCTAATATGCTAAAACAAGATAATGTGCTAAAGATGCTAGTAAACTTAAAAGAGAAACTGGAAAGCAAAATTTATGCAACAAAATTGAATACAAGTGTACAGATTGTTAGTAAAAAAAAGAAGAACAAAGTCACAAAAACCTTTTAACATTTCACTCCTTCTGATTTCGGGAGTATTTATTTTCATTTTCAGCTGAAACCTCTAATTTAAATCAAGTTAAAAGTGGTGATAGAAGTATCTGAAGAAAACGAATATATAACTGAGATAGCCCAAATAATAGGAGGTTTAGCAGGAGAACCGTGCACCAGTCACTTTTTTCATGACCTGATAAAGCAAATAATGACAGAAAATGGAGTACAAGAAATGCACATACATTCAGAATATAGATATAGTTGAATAATCGAACAAAAAAGTTATTTTAAGAACATAACTATTCGAATAGTAAATACACACCCAGGAATGGAACATCTTTCAGAGAATAGTAGCAAGGTTATGATACAGGAAAAGAGTTGTGAAAAGACGGAGACCATAACATAAATGATAAAATGAATTAATATCAATTGATAAATAGCTCTTCTGAAGAAGATTTTAAGTGTGTTTAGTGGAGAAAAAATATTTAGATTAAAATAAAACAATTTCCTAACAACTTTTGAGTAGAAGCCATTATTTTAAATAGTGCAGTTTGAATAACATTTACAGATTGGACAATTTTATACTTAATTTTTATAAGTAACTACTAGGGAGAATAAGAATTTGTAGGATTATTGTTATGCATCGTTTCAAGAGCACAATCATTCTGTCATCTGTCATGATTCTATCGAATCCGTAGATCTCTTTTCCATTACTCTTCTCTATTAAGCTTTTCTGCCTAACAACATTTGCACTTTGCATGCTTATTTTACGTGTTAAAATCAAACATTACTTTACTGAGTGTCGAATTCTTTGTCTAAATAGGTTCAAATATTTATATATTACAAAAGATTGCAAAGTGTAAAAAGTAGAACAATTTCAATAAAACTTAACAAAATAAGTCCGTTTATTATGACAAAAACAAATGGCTTATTATAGATACAGAAGCATAGACGACAGTAAGTTGGAGAATTGGTATTACAAAATTGATTTCAATTACTTAACTGAAAGAATTTATAACATTTAAATTGAACACAAAGTGTGAAAAACTGGTTGTTTGTATTGGAAAAAGAATATAAAATATGAGAAGAAATCTAAACGAAACTTAATATCAAAGGAAAGAGTTTTGATTTTAAAATCAATGTAATAGAAGGTGATATCCCTCCTTATATGAACCTGTACAGCTATAAAAGAAACTGAAATTTAAAAATAATATGAGAGGACTGTGAATTTGTGATTGAACTTACAGAAATAGCAAACTTTTGATAAGGTTGGTGAACAGTTCCTCACACATCGAAGAATAAAAACAAAGGAAAACATTTCATTAAAAACATATAGAAAGAAAATGGATAAAAACAAGAAGAAAAGAAAAATTGAAAAAACCACATACATAGCCAATTTGCCCATTGTGGAATATGAAAAATTATTTAAAAACAATAAAAAGATAGCTAACGAAAAACAAGTAAAGGAGAAGAGTTTGGAATCAATGTAGAGCAAAAGAATTGATGCAGAAGTTGTGAGTAGTAAATGTGAAATTTGTATAAAAATATAAGAAAACTCCACCAAGAACGGTGATAATAATAATACAGTAATGTTAATGAAAATTCAATTAGGTGGAGAATTTGAGAATAACTAAATTTTTAGGTAAGTAATAGAGTCGTGCAACATAGATATACACAAGCAGGTTTGGTTTAACAAAAACTATTGAAAGAAATTATAGGAAATGGTTAAGTGAAAAAATGATTATATAATTTTGGATATGTTCCTAATGGATCAATTCCGATGTCCAGGAAGGGAATTCAACATGCAAGATATGGAACTTTACTACAAAAATGAAGTATCAGATTAATGAGTACAGCGGCAGAAAGCCAATGGAGTAATGGTTTATGTAATTAAGAGTAACGTAAAGAATATTTATTAAGTTTTAAAACGAAGGACTACAGAAGAGAATAGTATGCATTGATTTGCAAACTTTCAAATGAAATGTTTCAGGGATATGTCACCTATCAATTGTTTTTGGAAGAAAATAGGAAGATTACCCAGAACATAGTATAGCTGTGATTAATGGATAATAGAAGGGAAGAGAGAGATCTGATGACATGATAAGAATTATTAGAAAATCAATAGACCAAGCCGAAAGATTCATATAGAAAATGTAAGTCAGAGAAAATAAAACGTGTGCATGAAGTACAAAGATATGAGAACACTGCAAGATAAACTATCGGTGAACGAATAATTGATACAAAGTAAACATGTGATAAGAATGGTAGAGGCCAGCTAAAGATAAATTTGTAGATGGAATACCATCATAGTGAAACCATAATGCGAGGTAACTGCTAAGAGCTGGTATCAAACAGTGAGTCAACAAGAATTCAAAAAAGTATATTAAATGAGAATAAGAAATAAATGGTAAGAATAAGAAATGAAAGAATGAAATATGAAGAAGAAAGAAAGAAACATGATAGATTAATTTAAAAAGCAGATATACCTTTGAGTACAGAAGAAATAATATGGTCAAATAATATGGATAACGATAACGATAATGAAAATGAAAATGATTAAAATTGAGAGAAGAAAAGAAAAATGAAATCAATTGATGAATATGAAAAAAGGATTGATCAAAAGAATGTGAAAAGGTAAATATATATAATGAAAATAGAAGAAAATGATAGATATAGTTAAAGTATGTTATTAAAGGTATAGCGGCAAAGCAACTAGTTAAAAAAATACTATAAAACGTTTGAAAGGATTTAGATTGAAAAGAAGGGAAAATGGATTAGGAACTTTGAAAAAATAATATAAATGTGATGTAATAAAAATGAGAAAAAAGCGAGGAAGAATCGTTGGATCCAAGTGAGAGTAATCAAAAGATGAAAAGATCAGTGAAGACTGAAGTACGTGAGATAAATATCAACGTTTCATAATCATTTCCAATGAAGAAATTCCAACAAATGATAGGCGAAGAAAATTGGCAGCAAGAACGAAGGTTCTTGAGAAGTAATGATAAAGATGAAGAGCAATTAAATTTGTAAGTGGGTAATTATGGAAAAGTATCAGGCTTTGCTTCTTCAGCCGACGCTTTACAGCAATTGCAGTCCGATATGATAGAAAAAGTGGAGGAGATTACAGAATGCACCAATCGGTCTGCATCGTACCATCAACAATAAAAATCTAACCTGCATAGGCTCAAAAGAAATGGAAAATAAATGCTATGGATATTCAGCAGCTTGCTTACAAGGAGATACAATAACAAGATTAAATATATCTAAGAGATCCACCGACCAGATTTGACAATGGTAAACTTTTGGAGATTGAATAAACCGTATGCGATTTACAAGATGTGCTGATGTGTTGTTGTATCATTGAAAACAATTATAGTTAGGTCAAACAATAAAGATGGAAATCAACATACTTATTTATAATGAATTTCATACATTAATAATAGAGGATTATTCGATTGAGAGATGTAGATGATATATGGGTGGGATGTAGAAATTTGAAACAGTATTAATAAAAATTAAAAAAACAATTTTTTGAAATGAACTGCTGTTCAGAATCTTGACATTTCTAATTTTAAGGATCTCAATTAATTGACATCAATTGCCTAACAATTTATCGACTTCAGTGGATCATCGTCGAAAGACGGTTTCTAATACAAAGAATAGGAACTTAATAAAAGAGAAGTAAAAGTATAGGTAAACAATAAAGAAATTTATAAAATTGGATGGCAGATTGTTGTGCAC
>JABUQX010078142.1:2500-7500 GCA_015478945.1 Trachelipus rathkii
CATGATTCTATCGATTATTTAAAACCTTCTAGGAAAAAAAAAACCCTTTTGGGGGGGTAAAACCCTTGAGTTCAGGCTCAAAATAAATAAATAAATAACTAACTTTTAACAAAATATAAATATAAAGTATAATAGAAACGTAAAAGAAAATACATAACAAAACGAAATGTTTATATTAAATATGTGAAAAAATATAAATATCTTCCAACGACGCTTAGAAAAATGTTACACATCTGCTTGACATCATAGAAATAGCAGTCATGTGATCAGTAAGTTAGTACGATGATTGCATGGCTAATGTATTAAGTAAAGTTTCTATAATTATTGTGTGTGTGTGTGTGTGTGTGTTGTGTGTTGTGTGTGTGTGTGTGTGTATGTGTGTGTGTGTGTTTGTGCGTTTGTGTATGAAATTTAGTTTTGTCCATGGTCATGTACGAAACTTAGTTGATATAATAAATAATAAATAATAAAATAATAATAATATAATAATAATAATAATAATTGAATATAATAATAATAATATAATAATATACTAATAATAATAATAATAATAACTAATAATCATATTTGAGCGGTTTTGCGTGTATAGTAAAGATGAGAATTGCTATGTCGTCTTGTTGCCTGCGTATCGTTGGAAACTTTTATTTAGTTACATTGTTACGAATGCGTATTCGTCAGTCTAGGTTAGGATGATAGTATTTTTTGTTTAGTTTTCAATGTATTTTACAAAAGTGCAAAATAACATAATATTTAGAGATATGTTAAAATGTGTTGTTATACTTTTCATTTACTTGAACGCTAATGACTTATATTTACACACAACAACAACAACGACAACAACAACAACAAAACAAAACCAACAACAACAACAACAAACAACAACAACAACATCAAAACAACAACGCAATTCAACAACAAAAACATCAACAACAACAACAACAACACAAACAACAGCATACAACCAAACGCAACATTTCAACAACAAAAACATCAACAACTGCAACAAAGAATTACAAACGCGACATTTCAACAACAATAGCTACAACAAGAATTATTTTTGTTTATGTTGTACAAAATATTGACATTGAATCAATAGGATCAATAGATCAATAAGCTCAATAGATCAATAGATCTGGAAGGGTAGCGAGGCGTAGTTGGTATGAAGTTTGAATTTACGATTTACTGTTTTACTGCTTTACTGATTTACTGATTTACTGCTTAAAGTATTTAATGTAAATTTTTTAAGTAATAAACATAAAAAGAATAAATTTTTTAGTAAAAACAAAGTTTAAAGCCAATAAAACAAAATAAATAAATTTTTATAGTAAAACATAATGTTTAAAAGAAACAAAACAAAATAAATAAAAGTTTTATGTTATTATACAAAAAGATACTTATAATATAACATGAATCAATAGATCAATAGATCAAATAGCTCAATAGATCAATAATTCAATTATTCATGGAAGGCTTAGAGGTATTGGATGATTATGTTTGTTTACTATTTACTGTGATTCTACTGCTTTACTGATTTACTGATTACTGTTTTACTGATTTACTGGCTTTGAAGGTATGTAAAAATGCAAATTTTTTTAAGTTATAAACATTAAAAGAATAAATTTTTTAGTGTTTAGTAAAAACAAAAATGTTTAAAGCCAATAAAACAAAAAAATAAATTTTTATAGTAAAAAACATAATGTTAAGAAAACAAAACAAATAAATAAAAAGTTTTTATGCTTAGTTATACAAAAGTACTTATAAATGACATGGAATCAATAAGATCAATAGATCAATAGCTCAATAGATCAATAATATCAATAGATCATGGAAGGGTAGGAGGGTAGTTGGATGATAGTTTGATTTACTGATTTTACTGATTTACTGCTTTAGGTATGTAAAAAATGCAATTTTTTTAAGTTTATAAACATAAAAAGAATAAATTTTTTTAGTTGGATGTTATTTTTTTTTAAACAGAATAAGCACAAAAATAAATAAAAGCTTTTGAGATATGTTAACAAAAATATGACTTGAATCAATAGATCAATAGATCAATAGATCAATAGCATCATGCTGGAAGGATAGGAAGGTGTTGGAAGGCAGTTGATTTACTGATTTACTGATTGACTACTGCTTACTGATTTACTGATTTACTGCTTGAAGGTATGTAATGTTAATTTACGTTAAATAAACATAAAAGAAAGAAATTTTAGTTAACACCAAATGTTTTAAACAGAATAAGCAAAAATAAATAAAACTTGAGATAGGGTTATTACAAAACATGCAGAATCAATAGCATCAATAGATCAATAAGATCAATAGATCAATAGGGGGGTATGGAGGGCAGTTTGATTACTGATTTACTGATTTACTGTCTTTAAGGTATGTAAAAAATGCAAACTTTTTAAGTTATAACATAAAAAGAATAAATTTTAGTAAAAACAAAATGTATAAAGAAAATAAAAAAAAATAATATAAAATTTTTATAGTAAAATTTAAAACAAATAAATAAAATTTTTACTACAGTAAAAACAAAATGTTTTAAAAAAACAAAACAAATAAATCAAATAGTGCTGGTGTTGATGTTATACAAAATATGATTTTGAATCAATAGATCAATAGATCAATAGATCAATAGATCAATAGATTCATGGTAGGGTAGGAGGTGGAAATGACCTCCTACCCATCCATGATCTATTGATCTACTGCTTTACTGATTTACTGATTTACTGCTTTAAGGTATGTAAAAATGCAAATTTTTTTAAGTTATAAACATAAAAAGAATAAATTTTTTAGTAAAAACAAAATGTTTTAAAGCAAATAAAACAAAATAAATAAATTTTTATAGTAAAAAAAACATAATGTTTAAAGTTATAAACAAAATAAATAAAAGTTTTTGTGTTATGTTATACAAAATATGACTTGAATTAATAGATCAATAGATCAATAGATCAATAGATCAATAGATCATGGAAGGATAGGAAGGTGGCTGGAAGGCAGTTTGATTTACTAATTTACTGATTTACTGCTTTAGGGTATGTAAAAATGCAAATTTTTTTAAGTTATAAACATAAAAAGAATAAATTTTTTAGTAAAAACAAAATGTTTAAAGAAACAAAACAAAAAAAATAAAAGTTTTTGTGTTATGTTATACAAAATATGACTTGAATCAATAGATCAATAGATCAACAGATCAATAGATCAATAGCTCAATAGGTCAATATATCAATAGATCATGGAAGGGTAGGAGGGATAAAATAAATAAAAGTTTTTGTGTTATGTTATACAAAATATGACTTGAATCAATAGATCAATAGATCAATAGATCAATGAGATCATGGAAGGATAGGAAGGTGGCTGGAAGGCAGTTTGATTTACTGATTTACTGATTTACTGCTTTACTGATTTACTGATTTACTGCTTTAGGGTATGTAAAAATGCAAATTTTTTAAGTTATAAACATAAAAAGAATAAATTTTTTAGTAAAAACAAAAATGTTTAAAGAAACAAAACAAAATAAATAAAAGTTTTGTGTAATAGTAAAAACTATGACTTTAATCAATTAGATCAATAGATCAATAGATCAATAGATCAATAGATCAATAGATCACAGGATGAGTGGGGGAGGAGTGATTTGATTTACTGATTTACTGATTTACTGCTTTAAGGTATGGTAAAAATGCAAATTTTTTAAGTTATAAACATGAAAAGAAAGAAATTAGTTAAAACAAATATTTTAAAAGAATAAACAAAAAATAAAAAATTTTTTTAGTAAAAACAAAATGTTTAAAGAAACAAAACAAAAATAAATAAAGTTTTTGTGTTATGTTATACAAAATATGACTTGAATCAATAGCATCAATAGATCAATAGCATCAATAGATCAAAAACTTAGGATCATGCGAATGATAGGAGGGTTATTAGCTTTTTATGGCGGGTGGATGGTTGATTAACTGATTTACTGATTTACTGCTTTTTAAGGTATTAAAAATGCAAATTTTTTAAGTTATAAACATAAAAAGAATAAATTTTTTAGTAAAAACAAAAGTTTAAAGCAAACAAAACAAAATAAATAAAAGTTTCTGTGTTATGTTATACAAAATATGACTTGAATCAATAGATCAATAGATCAATAGCTCAATAGATCAATATATCAATAGATCATGGAGGTAGTGAGGAGTTGAGATGATAGTTTGATTTTACTGATTTACTGATTTTACTGCTTACTGATTTACTGATTGTTACTGAAATTTACTGCTTGAGGGTATGTAAAAATGCAAATTTTTTAAGTTATAAACATAAAAAGAATAAATTTTTTAGTAAAAACAAAATGTTTAAAGCAAATAAAACAAAAATAAATAAATTTTTATTTTTTTTTTTTTTTTTTTTGTTAAAAAAAAACATAATGTTTAAAGTTATAAACAAAATAAATAAAAGTTTTTGAGATATGTTATACAAAATATGATTGAATCAATAGATCTCAATAGATCAATGATCAATAGATCAAGTAGATCAATAGATCATGGAAGGATAGGAAAGTGGCTGGAAGGCAGTTTGATTTACTGATTTACTGCTTTAGGGTATGTAAAAATGCAAATTTTTTAAGTTATAAACATAAAAAGAATAATTTTTTTAGTAAAAACAAAATGTTTAAAGAAAAAAAAACAAAATAAATAAAAGTTTTTATTGATATGTTATACAAAACATGACATGAAATCAATAGATCAATAATCAATAGATCAATAGATCAATAGATCATGGAAAGGATGAGATAGTTTGATTACTTGATTTACTAATTACTGCCTTTAAGGTTATGTAAAAATGCAAAATTTTTAAGCTATAAACATAAAAAGAATAATTTTTTTAGTAAAAACAAAATGTTTAAAGCAAATAAAACAAAATAAATAAATTTTTATAGTAAAAATAAAACAAAATAATTAAACTTATAAAAAATAGTTAGAAAAAAAAGTTAAAATAAAAATTAAAATATGATTTCAGGAAGT
>JABUQX010078142.1:17500-22500 GCA_015478945.1 Trachelipus rathkii
ACGAGGTTACGTGGCCGTGAAGCCCCCGGAGGGGGTGCCGGCCCCTCCAAGTGGGAAAAACCCGTAGAATGATGAAATTTGGCAAATACATCCTTCTTATATGGATAACCTCGGTTGTAGCCAAGGTTACATGACGCTACGCCATATGGTATTGTGGATGCTAGTGGATAAATCGAGCCCGGTTACTGTTAACTCAGCAACGCGGAGTTCCATTGTTCGAATCCCCCTGATGAAGAGTAAAATCTTCTGTTGACTCATTCCTTTAAAATGGGATGGGTTGAGAAATTTTAAAATGAATGGTCACGAGGAGATTTTACTCTCCATCAGCGGGATTCGAACATCATTGGAACTCCGCGTTGCTGAGTTAACAGTGACCGGATGCTCTAACCACTAGGCCCATTCACTACGCACCACACCACATTCGCTCCGCAACGCACCGCAACGCCCTAGCAACGGTTGGAGGTTTGGAGACATACGTACTTCCCTAAACTTGGTACCCCTCTCTCGTGCACACCCGTCTGGTGGTGACGCAACCCTCGTCTTAGACGAAGGTTACGTGGCCAGTGAAGCCCCCGGAGTGGGGTGCCGGCCCCTCCCAAGTGGGAAAACCCGTAGAATGAATCGAATTGGGCAAATACATTCCTTCTTAATAGGATAGACCTCGGTGTAGCCGAGGTTTACATTAACCTACGCCATCATTGGTATTTCGGGGAATGTGCCCCAAAACTTAGATATTGACGTAGAGGATTAATTTGTAAGACACCTTTTTTATATATGACCCCGGTAATAGCAGTACTTTTACATGTCCGCTATTCCCATTGGGTCTTGGGGGCGTTCCCCAACTACCTTGGAATTGGCGTAGAAGGGATGAAATTTGACAAACATCCTTACTTATAAGGTAACCTCGAACGCTGACGAGTTACTTATCGCTACGATCATCACGGTCCTTTGTGGCTGAGCCCCAAAACATTGAAAATTACATAGAAGGATAAATTTTGATGTACACTTCCTTATAAGGTAACCTTGTCAAATCCGAGTACGTGGCCACTACGGCCAATAGTTGGGGCTGAGCCCCCAAAACCTTGGAATTAATCATAGATGGTAAAATTTTTGGGAGATGCACACAGAATGAGAATGGAAAATAGGACTGGGGAAGAGCACCAATTGCATCTTACTTAAAAGATATCAGTTTTCCTAAAGGTTGAAAAACTGACATTTCTACTTTCAAATCTCGTTTTTTTTCTTTTATTAACGAAACGTTAACTAATATAATTATTTTTTCCTAAGTTGAAACATGGCATATAATTGTTTGCTATTTTTATTTTTATAAGTTTCCTTTTACCTTTATTCTTTGTGTTTTTTTTTTAATTAAATTTTTTAATTTTATTTCAAATTTTTATTATTTTGATTATTTTATTATTAACTCAATCAATTGTTGACATGAGTTATAGCATTTTCCTTTCCCCCAAAATTATTTATTTATTGTTTACAAACAACATCCTTCCTCATTTACAGACTTCAAGCAATAACTCACTCAATTAAACCACCCCACCCTCCCTCCCACCATCCATGATCTATTGATATATTGATCTATTTGATCTATTGATCTATTTTCTTTCACATTTTTCCTTTAGGATTCAGCGGAAAACTTTAATTTTCTTCTTTATTTTGCTTTAAATATGCTTTAACCAAAATTTTGTTATTCTTTTTATGTTTAACTTAAAAAAATTTCCGTTTTTACACACCCTAAAGCAGTAAAATCAGTAAATCAAACCACCTCACCTCCTCTCTCCTACCCATCCATGATCTATGATCTATTGATCTAATTGATTCAAGTCATAACTTGTACGACTTTCCCTTGTGGAGTCATTTAATATAGTTTCTTTTTTAAGAATATTTGTTATATCAAATTTTTTATTTTTTTTATGTTTATAAAACCCGAGATAAATCCACCATTCGATGATTTAACTGATTCTAATTGATTCAAGTCCCATTCGAGTATCATTTTGCGATCAACTTCAAACATAAAAAAATGTTCTTTATATACTGACCAACGAATATATGCTAACGTCACAAAGTTTTCACATTATGAAAGCAACACAGCATAACCTGAACTTAGAATATAATCGTACAACAACAAACCTAACATAAATTACGCCCGAATAAACTGCAGACATTAACAAAGTTCTATACTTAACAACAGTAGAGTAACTAACATTGCACACCATAAAGTTCAACCTATTTACAGCTTTTTCAAAATATATCTCTAACATATCATAGTTATTTTACATTAGCTTTAGTAATATTTAAGCAAGGATTTATCATAATCTTGACCTATTATCATACTGACCATCGAAATATAAAGCTAATGTAACAAATTTTCACCATCAAATAGAGCAAGCATAGCAAATAAAATAGGCGGCAGCAGGCCTTTGGGCTGTGCCTTTACCGCTTACATCCCCTTCGGGTAACTCTGAGATGGGTCTTCATGCATCTCTCTGGGAGTGATCTCCAAGTAGTGGACTCGTCCCTGAAAATTGTTCGATTATGTATAGTAAAGATTGAGATTGTTTTGGTCGATGAGTAATTGCATTAATGAAAGATTTTGTATAAAGATGAGATGTACGGCAGCGGAGAGTCCTTGGAGTAACGGCATCTGAACATCTGTGTCAATAGCCGTCGAACCTGTGTAAGTGAGGAGTTTTAGGTTCTTTGCAGGGGAGTAGGTTAACGTTTTGGATGGCAATGGTAGATACTTTACCGATATTAATCAGTGTACTTGGTTAATGTTGGTTGTTTATTCGTACGTAAAGGTATGTTATGTTTTTTTAGTTTAATGATATTAGTAGTTACTGATGTTAAAACTTTGTTATTTTAATTATTTATTTTTTTTTTTTTTTTTCATGTTTTATTTGCTTAAAACTTTTTGTTTTACTAAAACTGTTTGTTCTTTTTCTTGTTTATCTAACAAAAAATTGCTTTTTTAACACACCCTAAAGCAGTAATCAGGTAAATCAAAACACCCACCCCTCCCCCCACCATCCATGATCTATTGATATATTGATCTATTGATCTATTGATCTATTGATTCAAGTGTCATATTTTGTATAACAGAACACAGCAAAACTTTATTTATTTATATTTTTATTTTTGCTTTAAAATATGCTTTTTATTTTTCAAAAAAATTTTATTCTTTTTATGTTTATTAACTTTATAATAATTGCGTTTTACACACCGCTAAAGCAGTAATTCAGATAAATCAAACCACCCACCCTCCTCTCCCACCCATCCATGATCTATTTGATCTATTGATCTATTGATTCAAGTCATAAATTTGTATAACATAACACAAACTTTTATTTATTTTCATTTTAATTTGTTTAAAAAATATTTATTTTTACAAAAATTTTTTTTTTTATGTTTATAAACCCGTAGATAATCCCACAGTTCATGATTACCTGATCCTATTGATTCAAGTCCCATTTCGAGTATCATTTTGGATAAACTTAACATAAAAATGTTCTTTATTACTACTGACCAACGAATATATGCTTAACCAACAAAGTATTCCCATTAATAAAGCTAACACAGCAAATACCTGAACTAAGATATATAATGTTCAGACAACAAACTAACAAAATTAGCCCCGAATAAACTGCTAACATTAAGAAAGTTCTATACTTACAACAGTAAAGGTAACTAACAAGGCTCACAAAAACATAACTCTATTTACACTTTTTTCAAAATATATCTCTAACATATCATAGTTATTTTTACATTAATTTATATATTTAACAAACATTTATCATAATCTTACCTAATTATCATACAGACCACGAATATAGAGGACTAATGTAACAAAGTTTTTCACATCAATACAAAGCTAACATAAGCTAAAATATGGGGCATCAGGCCTTTGGGCTGTGCCTACCGCTTACATCCCCCTATCGGTCGTACTCTGAGATGGGTCTTCAAACTGCATCTCTCTGGGAGTGATCTCCAAGTATAGTGGGACTCGTCCCTGAAAATTGTTCGATTATGTATAGTAAAGATTGAGATTGCTAGGTCGATGATAATTGCCATTAATGAAAGATTTTGTATAAACATTGCAAAGTATCTTAAATGATAGGAGCCTACGCGTAAAGCCTCCTACTGAACACTGTGTCATAATAGCCTCAATCACTTGGTATAGTATATAGTTAGGTTCTTTGCAGGGTGTAGACAAGTTGGTTAGGTAATGTTAGATACGTAACCGATATTAATCAGTGTACTTTGTTTAATGTTGGTTGTTTTATTCGTACTAAGGTATGTTAAATGTTTTTTAAGTTAGATGATATTATGTTAGCGTTTACTGATGTTAAAAACTTTTGTTATTTTTTAATTTATTTTTGTTTTATTTGCTTAAAACATTTTGTTTTTACTAAAACTTTGTTCTTTCTTGTTTACAACAAAAAAAATTGCTTTTTTTTACACACCTAAAGCAGTAATCAGTAAATCAACCACCCACTCCTCCCCTCCCACCCATCGCCCCTCCATGATCTATTGATATATTGATCTTTTGATCTATTGCGTGTTAATCTTGGTATCGTCTATTGATTCAAGTCATTTTGTATAACATAGCACAAAACTTCTATTTATCTTTATTTTACTTTTGCTTTAAAATAATGCTTTTCCACCAAAAAAATTTTTTATTCTTTTTTATGTTTATAACTTTAAATAATTGCGTTTTTCACACCTAAACATGTAAATAAGTAAATCAAAACCACCCACCCTCCTCTCCACCTCATCCATTGGACTTTGAATGCTATTGGATTATTTGATTAAGTCATAATTTGTATAACATAACACAAACGTTAATTTATTTCATTTTATTTGTTTAAAAATATTTATTTTACAAATTTTTATTTTTTTATGTTTATAAACCGTAGAATAAATCCCACCAATTCATGACTTACTGAATCTATTGATTCAAGTCCCATTTCGAGTATCATTTTGGATAA
>JABUQX010078142.1:27500-30000 GCA_015478945.1 Trachelipus rathkii
TATATATATATATATAATATATATATATATATATATATTATATATATATTACTTCAATAAAGGGCAGGGTCCAATATTTGCTTCGGGCTGAGCCCAATTTTCACCAACCCTAAAGGTGGACATAGATAATCTTTTTCCAGCCAATTTTGATGGGAAAAGAAACAAACTGTAGCTTTTTCTGACCTCTGAAACGTCGTTTTCGAATGTTTTTCTGGTCTGTAGTAATTTCTTTAAGAATTTTCATTTTTTTTCAAAACCTTTGTTTTTGACATTTGTCGATATTTCAACTTTTACTATTTTTTTCGAAATGACTTCAAACTTTGAAATATACAATAGATGGGTCCCCATTAGCTACAACAACGTACGAAATATGAAATAGCCTTTCTAAAGGCAACATTCTAACTCCTTTCAGCCTCTCACCCATAAGCTCTTACCCTCAAAGCCAGAATCATCCTTGTTGCCTACTTTACACCCTCTCTCAGCATACCTAGGTCTTTTCTTAAATAAGGGGTCCCAAACTTTGTGCGCATACTCTAGATACTTGACCTTAAAGGAGTAGCTATTATACATGCTATTTAGTTGTGGTGAGTGATTGTATAAAGGCGCGGATGATTGCGATTTATTATTATATCTTAACATCTTATTAGCTTTATTCCTTGCTATGCCACACACTGAGAAGTTACTTTCAGATTGCTGCTTATTCTCACATCTAAATCTTTTTTTTGGTCCACAAGACTCAAGCCAATCCCCATTCATATCTTGGTTATATTTTTTGAGTTACCTAAATGAAGAACCTTCCACTTTTTACTATTAAAAATTCAATTTGCCACTCATCTGTCGACCTAAGAAGTTTATCAAGAAATCAATTTTGAAATATTTATATGTCAATCATTATTCCTTACTAGATAGCCATGTTGGTATCATTCTGCAAACTTATGAAAACTGACCATTTAAGAACCCTTGATCTGAAGTATATATATAATATATATATATATATACTATAGTATTTATATATAATTCTATAATATATATATATTATACTATATATATAATATATATATATATATATAATATATAAATAGTATATATTATAATATATATATATAATATATATATATATATATATATATATATATATATATATATTATATATATATTATGTCACCAAAAAGTAAGTGTAACTGATGTGTATTTATATTTGTATTGGACTTACCTGGAAGATTAACAAGTTAATCTCCTTCAAAAAGTAAAGTATGACTCTTGCGAGGTTACACAGCGGTTCCAATGTTTCTTCCTTGTTCATAGCAGTACCGTGGAAGTCATTTTCGCCAGAAGTGTGTTTCAGTTCAACGTGCATTAACAGTATTGTTTTGTTTTCGCCATCGTACCAAAATAATGACCCTTCAACTTCATTTACAACTTAATGAAGAGGTAGAAATCGCACGGAGCTAGATCTGGGCTGTATGGAGGATGTGGAAGTACTTGAATGTTTTCTTCGCCAGAAATTCTATAATTGAGCTCTCAATTATAGATGGCGCGTTTTCGTGGTGCAGCACCCAATCGTCTGCAATGTCTGTTCTGAATCGCTGAACTCGTTTTCGAAGTCGTTCCAAGAATCATCTTTGTAAAAGACAGTGAATTAACTGTCCTGTTCTGAAGGTACAAATTCCTTGTGCACAATACTACATCTGTCCAAAAAACAATAATTATCAAGTTTTTTCATTTTTGGACTTGTTCCATGTGCTTATCTTCGCGTACGAAGGAGAATTTTTTTGTGTGCCTTTCCGCACATTTGCCGTTTGGTTTTAGGATCGTACTCAAAATTCATGATTCTCATGCGCCTGTTTTTAGCTTATGCCAAAAAATTGGTGCTCATTCAAGTCTTTCAAGTAAACTTGCTAAATTTTGACCCTGTTTGCTTTCTGCTCTACAGCAAGTCTTGGCAATAGTTTTGCACAAATTTTTCGAAACATGTGCAAATGGTTCGTGAAAATTTCTATGAACTGCATTTTATCCAAACCAGTTTTCTTCTGCAAACACTCTGACACTGAACCGGTGGTCTCTCTCCATCACAGCTATAACAACTTCCACATTTTCATCATCGTGTTTGTTTAACAAGAGTTTTGTTTTCCACAACGAGGGACGTCTTCAAACAATTTCGTGAAAATCTATGAACTAGCATTTTTATCACAAAACCAGTTCTCTGCAATCACTCTGAACTGAACCGGCGTCTCTCTCCATCACTAGTGCTCTAACAGACTTCCACATTTTCCATCTGTTATGTTAACAAAGATTTTGTTTTCCACAACGAGGAGCGTCTTCAAATCCATTTCTCTGCCTTCTTGAAAGCTTGTTGCCACTTAAAAATCCGATAGTTCTGCTACGATAGATGTGGCATCCCGTAAGCTTCGTTTAAAGAAGTAAATGTCTCAGTGGCAGACTTGTTACGTTTCACTAGCAGAAATTTGAATTGGCCTACTGCTGTTCCAATATTTACCTG
>JABUQX010078143.1:0-27500 GCA_015478945.1 Trachelipus rathkii
ACACAGCGAGAAACGAGGTAGATTTTATTCAGTATGTCAATTTCTGTAAATTCAATTCTAATTTAGATGTTATAAAAGAATTTATTAATATCAATTTCATTATTTTCATTTTATTTTAAAAATATTAAAGAAAGTAATTATAATTTTTTGATTTCCTTATGTTGTCATTGATATAAATATTTTACAACCATAAATTATATTACTTTCTCTTTATTTTATTACTTAATTGAGCGTAGAATTATTGCTATGCGTAAAAATTTTTTTAGTGGTGATATTTTTTGATTATATGAGATCGAGTTATATGAGAGATAGTTAATTCAGCCATAATATATGATTTATATTATAATATACATCTCTACCAAATATATTCAGTTAAATAATATCTCCC
The DNA here is from genome assembly GCA_015478945.1 of Trachelipus rathkii. NCBI lineage: Eukaryota > Metazoa > Arthropoda > Malacostraca > Isopoda > Trachelipodidae > Trachelipus > Trachelipus rathkii. The sequence continues at coordinate 389 of JABUQX010078143.1, forward strand.
ATTTTTTTATGGATATTATCTCTTATGTTATTTGGATTAATTAATTATAAAATTAATTTCCGTTTATTATTATTTAAATTCAAATATAAGTGAACTTAAATCTAAAAAAATCAGTGCACATTGTTTAAATTATTATATATCTAGCTATAGTTTAAAAATATATTTTATGATTATAATCAGACGTCTAATTAAATTTAGCATTATCTCCTGATTAAATTAATTAATACATTTCTTATTTTATGATAATTAATAATTTTATCGTACCTAATATTTATAATCTTGAATATTATTATTATTAAATATTAACAGTTATTAACTAATTTTTGTCCTGATTTATACTATTTATTACACTTTATGTCCGAATGTAATTATTTGAGCAGGTTTTTAAATATTCCTACTTTGGCCAAATATTTCTAACTGTGAAAAAATATGTATATGTCAATATCAAACAATTTTCGCATAAATGTTTTACAATCATTCATTAATTATATTTTCATCTCTCATTTATCTATTAAATGTAGTTTATTTTCATCAATAACTTATTTATATGAGTAATCCATAATTTCCAATCCAAATTGCAGTAAATTTCTGGATAATTTCAGTATTACTAATACATTTGAATTCCAAAGTATAGCTTATTCATAATTAAAATATTGTAATTCTATATTTACTTCTATCAAAGTAAAGGGATGTTATCTTTAGAGCAAAATATTTAATATCCATTTTAAATATACTTAATATTTAATATCAGACGCTTGTTCCAGCTTATTTGGGCTAATTCGATTAATAGTTTTATTCATATATTTTAATTACATCTCATTCTATGGTACTTCATCATTTTCGACTTCATCATTTTCGACTTCACCATTTTCGAGGGATTTGATTAATTACTCTTCAGTTTTGTATCAGATTTAGAAATGGTTGAGGGGATTTTTTTAAAGAATATAACTTCAAACTTTTAATAACATTAATTACCTACTATTATTTTTTTTATATTTACTAATAATTTGCCTTTATTCATTTAATGGTATTGGGAATTTCATACGTCTGAGTTCGCGCGTTCACTCGGTATCAGGACAATAACAAAACTTACATTCAAAAAGATATAAAATTTTATGATGCAATATGGGGTCTAAACTCACATGATAGAACTTATATAGAGATATTCATTAATCATTGGCTTATTAGCAAGAAATCAGACACAACCATTTTACAGTGACTAGAATCTCATGTCTTTTTTCAAGCTCTTCGAATGGTTATCTAAAGAAATTGATTTTAATATGTTCTCCACTATAAAATTATACAATGTCTACAGAACATAAATTGGGATTTTGGGGAATTAACTACATTATTTATAATAAGATTATTACCTATAACTAATGCTCAAATGACATTACAGCTTTCTCATTAAATTGCGCGTGCTTGTTCAAATCTGATAATCTCTCACGCTTATCACCATTTCAACGCAAAATCTTCTAATGGTATTAAAAAATTGTTACAGTGTTATCAATTAACACAATCTAATCAGATTGTAGCTTTAAAAAAAACATAGTCTTACAATTCCCTAAACCTTAAAGAAATAAGGTTTATTTAACTATCTAAAAACCTAAATGAAGTTGAAATCCCTAGTATACCATTAATTTTATCTTATATTAATTATTTTATTACGTATTCATTGTCTTTTAATTTACTATACTCATTATTAAACGTATAAAATAAGAATCGTTATTATTTTTTTTTTCCATTTGCTAGACATCTTATCATCTACTAACATCTATAATTATCTTTTTCATTATAAATCTTACTCCTCATTGTATGTACTTCAAACTAATACTGAAATCCTTTTAACTAGGACATAATTTCTACCTCCTCCAACCTTAAAAATGTTCAATTCACTGATATGATCTTTATTTACAAATAATCAATTATAATAATCATTCCTCACTAACAATCATCATCATTACTCAGTCTTTAATGATTTAATTCATTTATTTTCCGCTTTTCACTCAGTAATCCTATTGATTCAGTCTTTCACCATCGTCCTTTACTAGAGAGATTCTAATTACAAAATCTAACATTACTATTAAGTACTTAATCATACATATAATTATCCTATTCTCTCATTCTACTTCTAATAATCACAACTAATTTTTACTTCAAACTTCTATGAAATCATATTCAATATTTTCATTCTACTCAGAATTTTAACTAACACTTTTCAATACCCAATCAAAATTTCTGTGAAGACAAAATTCACTGATTGGATCTGCTCTAATTTACCTCTCACTATAACTTGAAGCAATTTCATAATATACCTTATTTATGTAACTTATATTTTTTATATATATTGATATAATCTATTTTCATATCTTCTCCATTATCTATCAAATTTATCTTATCCATACAATAAGTTCTTTGGGAAAAGAGATGTAGTATGATTGAGGGTTCCTCTGTAACTTCGCGTCCACAGATCTTTACGTTGGCTTCTTGCTATCGGCAGATGACAAAACTTCTTATCCTTCTCTACCATTTTTTCCTCTTGACTCTCTCATACATCTCTACATACAAATTTACAATGAACTCTCTAACAATCACACCCAACTATAAAACTTGTCCCCATCATATATCTATAAATATTATCAACATATTAGAACTCTCTTACTATTGACTACTATCTTCGATAATTCTAAAATTTGGTGAGTGTTTCATATATAGGCACTAAAATATATTTATATTAGTCATATACCTCATACTATAACTCTTAGCAGTTTTATTCGCAATCCTACTTCAACCCTTAATCTTGACAATTGCAATTTGGTTAACTCATAATTAATTATATATATAATATATATATAATATACCACATATAATATATTATTAATCACCTCACATATAAATACGACATTAAATATCTATGGTTTTCTAATATACTGAGCTTCACTACTTTTAAAAAAATATAGAGTCTTATTAGCGTCAAATCTTGTTTCCCCCTTCATTACTATCTACAAAGTATGAAATCAATATACATGTATCCATATACTTATACAGAAATCTCTCATTATATACTATATATCTTATATATATAGCAATCAAAAGATTTCAACTATTAAAAGCAACGAAATAATTAAATTCGTATACAATCACTTAATACATAATACTACTTATATATCAATAGATAACCAAACCACATCACATACTTCTACTCACTTCACTATTTTAGCGCTCAGTATATAGCATATCCTTACAGGTTACACATATCATTCAATATCTAAAATTTATACCCATTCTAATCTATTTTAAGAATAATACTATCTCTAACTACCTCGTTCCTCTAAAAATAGAATATCTTCAAACTATTATACTATACATTCATTTATATATAATATATAACTATAAATAACAGTTCAACTTCAAAAAAAATTTTTACCAATTCCTCAATCACCTTTATATTCGTTCATGTACATATTAGGTAAATTTTATAACATATGACTTTCAAATTCTAGAAGACTCTATACAGAATTATAATTAATAACATGGATCTTTTCTTACGACTCTTACAGATAACTTATTACACGCCTCTATTTACCGTACATATATAACAGTATCTTTCCCAATCTCAAATGCATAAGACATTAATACAACATTAAAGAAAGATTAGTGACGATGCGTACCCATCCTTCAACTAGGTACTTCAGTGCGCACAACTAACTCATAAATCGCAAACACATCATATAGAACTTCACTATGTAATAATAAAAAATCTTCCTAATGATTATATTTATGTCAAAATGTATCAGATACTTTACCTTAATTAGATAACTAATCATACTACATAAAGCTTTAGCTCAATATAAACCCTACTTTTACAAAACTTCAGCACGACCACATTCAATATCAACAATCCTCAAATCTCGAGTACAGCAAAAATTGAATCACATCACCCGAACTTCTTCTTCTACTGCTTCTATACAAATTAATAGAGTCTTACTGTTGATTAAAATGATCATATGTTTTCCTATGTATATATATTTGCACGTACGTATTGAAAAAATTTCACATTTGTAGTCATATGCATTGCTGGAGATGTATATATATTTTGTATATAGCAATAGGGTGGGTTAAGTAAAGTAGATTCTATATATAGTGAATCAGGAGGTGCTAGTAGGATTATATTAATCTTATAATGTAATGAGTATATTTCTATATAGTATTATATTTTTATTAAATGATATCTATGAGTCACGACGATAATGTAATTATAATAGCTAACTCCATCAGCGAGGAGATTCTCGATTACATTGCGATATATATACTTACCTATAACGTCGTCAGTGTTATAAACATATATATAACAGGTATACTAATTATAATTACTATATAATAATAAGTAGGAGTAAATGATATTTTAAAAATTCATTTATCCTAAACTTACACTAATATACTTTCACAACCATAACTCTTTTTTCTACATAAAATATAATAATAAAATATGACAATAATTTACTATATACTAAATTACTAAAACTTATTACTATATACTCCATTTTAATACTAAATTTATAACAATAAAAATACATTAAATTTAATACATTAAATTTATTTAGTATTTACAATAAATAATACATAATACGATCTGTAAAAGAATGGATAACGAGATAAAATAACGATGATCGTAAAAGCCTAAGACGTCATTTCCTCAAAATCTGTTTTGTAGAGATCCATGTTAAATATTTTTATAAATATATATTGTATTTATTGCAGGTTTTATTGATATTAAGTATTTTTATAAATGAATATAAGCATAATACATGTATAATTTAATATAATATATAGTAAAATATATGAATTATATAATAGTATATATAATATATAATCTTATATTATATTTATATTATTATATTATATATATATATATAATTATTATTATATATATTATATATATTATATATATTATATAATATATTATAATATAATATATTAATACTATATATATATTTATATATTATATTATATATATTATATATATTATTAATATATATGATTATATATATATATTATATATATATATATATATAGATAATATAAATATGATTATTATATATATATAATTATATAATATATTATTAAATATTAAATATATATATATAAATAATATATATATATTATATATTATTATATAGTATAAAGTAATAAATTATAAATATTAATATATAAATATATATTATATTTAATATATAATATATATATATATATATATATATGATTAATTAATATAATTAATATATATATATATAATATAATATGTAGTATATATTATATTTGATATATATATAATATTAACGTATATATATACTATATATATATATAAATAAATTATATATTATTGATTCAAATTAAATATATATTTATTAAGAATGGTAATTGCGTGAGCCAAGTAAGATATGTAAAGATTTAATGACTCTAACCTTATTACTTATATCCTTACTTCTATTATTGAACATACATTAGGGAGTCTTATCTATGTAATAATTAGACATAAGGCATCATGTTATTTAAATCATATGAAAATAGTGAATTTTTTTTCTCCAAAAAATTTTCGGCATAAACAAACAATGAAGATCTTTATTATTCATACCATGTTATGGAAGATGCATAGCAGAATAATCATACTTAATAGAGATGCTGGATGCTAATTACGTTACAAAATGAAATAGCCTTATCTTCGGAGATACTGTAAAATTGTAAAAAGATATAAGGTGAATTACTTATATTTCAATTTTTATTAAACATTAATATGCAAATTATAAATTAAGAAAATGAGTCGTATAAAGAATATATATATTAGTAATCATGTGAGTGAGAAATATTTATAAATTGAAAGACAATATGACCATACGAAATCTATATCAGAAGAAGGGATATGATGTTCTAGTTGTTCGGAATAGCACCGTTCATTGTAATAGATATATTGTATAATGTATATGAAGCCTGCTGAAAAACATCGGCGGTATAGGAAAAAAGTATGAAATATCAAATATCTAGATATATTATTATTCCTTTTTATTTACGTAAGTAAATATCATATGATAGATAAATTGTATATATAAAATTAAAATATAATATATATATATATATATATTATATAATATATATAATTATATATATAATAGTATTAATTTATAGATTATATACATATCTTCCAAATAATTTGGTAAGGGCAACTAATAATCTATAAAATATATTAAATTTAAATAATTAAGACAGTATTAATAATTTCTGAAGAAGCCTCATACATATCTTCAAATATATTTGGTAAGGGCAACTAATATATATAAATTATATGTATATATGATATAATATATTATATATATAATATAATATATATATATTATTATAGTATTAATTATATTATAATATTATATTTTAATATAATATAAATAGTATATATATATAAGGTTTATGACCTTAGGGTTTGAGAGATGATTACAAGTTAACCATACTTCGTAAGTTCTTAACCTTTATCAGGGTTAATAAAACTGCATTCTTGATTTCCTGTTCTAGTCTGCGTATATAATAGCTATAGCGCGAGATAATTTTTGAATGGTGGTGCGCATCAATATGCTTAGTCGCTTATTTTATAAATAATTAATGTTGCGCCTTTGCGCCTAATTAATAGTCCGTCTTATTTATAAAAATCATGTTTGCGCCTTTTGACGCTACGAATCATAGTGCGCATATAATAGGGGTACAACTAGCCACACAGTCTTCTGGTACAGGTCATCGTCTAATTATATTACTCTTATAGTGACTTCAAGTCAAGTCCCAATTATAGCTCTTTCTCAAGTAGCTCAGGCCTCTTCGATAGATTTCTTCTTTAATGTGACTGATCATTTTACGTCCCTAAATGTTCTCATGTTACACCGTTCTCACACAAACTATCGGACGACTTCTGGGTCACGAAATTACCAATGTTCACACTGGTTACAGAGTAGTTTATTTAATATGCACTTAAGTACGTGTAGCTTTTCTTCTTAAAAACAATAGTCATTCATTAAATATACGCTACTATTACTACAGATAGATTTTGTCATGAATTGTTTTTTATGTGCTAAGAAGTCTTTCAAAGATTTCTTTTTATATTTAGGGCTACGATCCAATAAATTCAACTCAATTAGACAAATATTATTACTGAACGAGAAGTTCTGACCGAAACCAGGAAAGTCCTTCAGACGAAAATGAAATTATTTTTATTGTTATTAACTGAAGTACAATGCTAGATAACTCGATAGCCGGACGAGTTAGCGTCTTCAGTATTATAATTGTTATAGTAGATTGCATTAAACTCAATCCTTAGACAGTTTTAATTTAATCTGTATTATATTTGGGGCTCATATACTCTCCTGTACTACCCAAGATGTTAATGAGCGAAGTCCCCTTTTGATCCTTTTTCTCAAAGAAATATATTATCACTTAATATAAATAATAAAATATATTATATTATCCGATATTATATATAAAATATAATTTCATAATATTTTATCCTAGATGTAATAATATAATATAAATAAAATATTCAAAATTATAAAAATTCGACACCTCCTATTCTGAGCTGAAAGCAAATTTAAATCTGTGACTACTAATTGTACAAATTAATCAGTATATATCAGTTTACATCGCTCCTATTCTAGAAGGAAACAAGTGACTTTGTACTTTAAAATACTATCAAACGTATTTAATTTTTCTATAGTATCCTTCAAACTGGAAATCCATTAAAACGAATCTATCATATTCAATACAATTGAAATATATTTAGTATCAGTATATAGCAAAGTGAAGATATGCTGATGTTTATTCTTAAAGAGAATTTTAATGTATTAATCGCACCTTATTATTTACCATTTTATAAAGAGTACTTTTTCATTCATCTTTATAAAAATCGGGCTCCAGACTTTGGTTGCATAATGTCGATCTTTGCGTGCCTATATCTTATTTACATATTGTCTTAACCCTCAACTTATCTGCTCAGGTTTCTCTTCTCCTCATTTCGTATTTATGTATTAAATCTTACTATATTAAAAGGTAGATAGTACCTATCAGATTGTTATCATTCTAGTATTATGGCGATTGGAATTCAAGATTAGTATTTATTTCTATCGAATGCTTAACGTTTCTAGATACTAAACGTATAAAGTCACTCAATAATAGATCACACTTTTTCAATGATTTTAGTATTATATAGAATCATATCTACATTTACCTGTTTCGAAACCCTTTTCGTATGAGAGAATCTCAGCAACTTATAACAGAATAATCTATACACCTTTAAAAATGCCTAATTATTCAGCAGCAAAGAATAAGTAATTGCTTCATCTCTAATTCATCTAATAATAATTAATTACTTAATATAATAGTTACCTAATAAAATATCATTACAAAAGAATTTATCACTTTATACTATTTAAATATTATAGTCTTCTCAAGATTCAAAATTTTCTTTAACCCATCTATATCTGACTTCATGCATATAAGTAACTATATATCATTTATATTAGTGATAATAATATAAAATAATTACCAAAAATATTCATTATTTTTATGTATATATTAATATATAAATATGCGCGAATTACAAAATTGTCGATATTTATCGCGAGCTATTCCTACCTCCACAGATACTTTTGTACACCTCGCATTCAGAGATTCGGCTTTTCTAATTCGATATATTTTTCTTGAGAATATAATTTCTACTAAATTCTTTTCTTTATTTTTATTGTGCTTTCCTAATTGTCGCTCTTATAAAGCAATATAAAAGAGCTTGGAGAATTAATCTGCAATGGCAAGTTTTGAAATTTCGTTTGTCAAATACTTAACTCTATTATAAAACTGGCAGATGGTAAGTTTGATCTTCATTATTACTGATCTACCTAAGAAGTTTTCTATTAATAATAAATACTTAACACCAACTTCTTCATTTTCCAACTTTAAGTCATGATTTTAGTTATGTAATCTTTATTTAGGTTTTGTGGACGATTTTCTCTTCTTAATTCCACTTGAGGTTTCATTTTATAAACTTGAAGATCTGAGATACTGAATCTTCTATTTTTCATCGGCTGTAAAATAAAATTATATTTTTTTATTCTTCTACTCCCTTACTACTTATATCAGATTTAGCTAGTTTAACGCTAGCTTAACAATTATCTAGCTGTGAAAAGGAGTCTTACCGGGCGAGGCATTTACTTAACCCTTAAATTACATTTATCAAGAATTTAATCATTTGCTAGGGATATGATGTTAATCTTTATTTTAGTTATTATTTCGTGATGAATTCAATGATTCTAATATCATAGAATCTAAATTAATGGCGAGTATATATTATTAATTATTTTATTCGCACTTTATTTATTATTAAGTGAATATTATTCACTTATCTATAAAGTAACTCTACTATGTTCAGTTCTTATGTATTTCCCTATGATCGTTATTATTAATTTTAATTTAAATTACATAGTGCGCAATATGTAATGTATTATTTTGAACAATAAATTTACTATTTTCATAATTAGACGTCTCAAATTTTTTTCTTTACACTTTTGAATCTTATTGTTAACAGTTATGTTACATTCCAATGCTGTATCATTTGACTGTCATTATTCATTTAGTCAATCTATATTATTATCTGCATTATAATGTTTGTTATATTTTTCCTTAGTATATATTGTATATACAATACTTACTATAATTATTTTTAAAATATAATTAGGGGAGGAAGTGAAATCAGAGTTATTTTTTGCATAAGGTGTACTCAAAAATTTTATATTTATATTATATGTCACATAATGTATGATGTCTTCGCTTTTTACATATCAGTTACTGCTACATGGTGCTTCTTATTTCCTAGTGAAATACTTGAACGAGCTGTACTTTCGGCTGTCCTTTATTTTCATCTTAATATAATGCCTGGTTCTATCCAGTTGATACGTGATATGAAGTAATATATTTTCATTTTTCTTTATTATATTTAGCTTCGGGTCAGTGACTTCGAAAGTTTCAGTAATTCGTACGTGATATGAAGTAGTTCTTTCATATTTCAGTTATGACTCGTTTGTTACATTCTCTTTCTCAAGCTAAGTTGGAAATTGGTCTGCCAGAAATTTATTATTTATGGGTATATCTTACATATTGACATCTGTCGAGTATAAACCTCGCTTTTTTCTTACATTAAATACGAAATTTTCTCTATCATATCTCCACGATTGATCTTTTCCCATTTACTACGGGGCAAGCCTGTTCATATTTGTATCATTGTTGCCCTTGGCGTTTTACTTCCTTCTCACTCGCACTGATACATCTGATGACAGGATTTATGGATCTCCAAGCAAGTATGTCGTGATCTACTAATTAGATTTTTCATGTGGGAACAACATAGAGGGATCTCTCATAGACGTGTAAAAATAAAAGTCTTCGCTGTTCATTAAGTCCTAGGAATTGCTACTCAATTCGATTTTTCGTCTTTATATTATGTGTGTTTATATTGGTATGTATTATTGTTTTGACTTTCCTATTAAACCAAAGCGAGCATATCAACAAAAATTACTCTCTAGATATACAAGACTTGTTTGCGGCTATAATCTATCTAATCTGATTCTGTGAATGCTTGTTCTACTGAAAGAACAGAGCATAATGTCTTCATTTTGAGTGGCATATCTGTTCAATAATCAAACTCTCTATCCAATTATTGCTAAAGTCAGACTGAATATAAAAATTAAGTTCAAAAAATTAACCACTATGAGCGTTGTTAGTGTTTTACTATTTGTTTGCATAGTTTCTTATGATTAGGTTGATTGTAAAAGAGACACTTGCTGACACTTTACACTCGCAGAAGCCTCTCATAATCTGATCACATGAATCATATATTGAGAGCAACATAATAATATATGAAACAGTTATATTATTGTGCTTAGGACTTTTCAACACTGCTGTTTATTTTCATACTCGTCTTCTCAATAATTACTCTTTTTCCTCATAATGATATTAAGCACATATACATTAATATTTAGTTTATAAACTAAATTAATTAATAATCTATGTACACTTCAAAACTAATTATTACTATATTAATTTTATTTATTTGAATAAATTAATAAATTATTAACTTGTATAAAATACTTATAGAAGAGAGAGAGAACTTAATTATAAAAATTTAATAACTTAATCATAAATTGGCCATTAATCATATATTATCTCGACATCAAAAAACATGTCGACATTTAGAGAAAAATACTAATAATAATTCATGATTCAAAATTGTTGTTTTTTTTAAGTTGAATTTGTTATTTGAGATAATATAATAATAATAATATAATAAAAAAAAATACATCCAAGTAGCAGATTTAGTTTATATTCATATAATAATAAGAATTCTTTATCTGACTATATTTCGACTTATGATAACTGCCCACTTATTCTGATAATATGAATTTCCAATTTACATCACAATAATCATAATGATTAATAAAAATAACTCGTAACGCGTTTTCCCATAATACAACGTTTCATTTCGTATTTACACTAAATCTTATAGCCTATAAATTCAATGTCACTCTATTGAGATTATTAAAGTAATTATAAACTATGAAAAATAGTAGATAAGCTATCTGAATATTTTTGTCCAATATTATGATTGACACTGGAATCCCTCTCGGAGTCATATACACTATTATCGGAGAATAAGCATGGATATAATGTTAACGGGCCAGTGCTTTTTTCTGATAAAAAGTAAATTGACATGTAGGTGGATACGTCAGAACACTAGATACAATCGCCACATCAACATCTCATTTTTAATTGTGTCGAGAAAATATCGTCTTCACTGAAATCGTCTCACGATAGGATATAGCAATTGCGATTTCCTCGTCTATTTCGATCACGCACGGGAGGGCAAACGTTTTAGGCACTCTTGCCAGAGTATGACCATCATAATTAAAATTATATCGTTTACGTGTGTTTGATACTTTTCGTCCTAGTATCTGACTAAAGTGAGAGTCTCGGTTAGACAATTTGATCTGCGCGTCTGTAGACTCAAAGCTGTGCAAATAGGCTCTCTTCGCGAAACACTATCACCTAGCTAAGTATTATCTTAATTATTGAGAACTATTCGCTCGTTATAGATACTGAGACATTTTTTCGCTCATTGCGCTAATATTACTAATGAGACAGCTTTCTTTCTCCTTTCTAATATACCGGTAAGTTTACTTTTCTCTTGCTCAGCTAATGTTTCTCTGTCTACACGCTTATTCTTTTGCGTTCAATCAACTACTAGCTTCCTCTATATAGTTTCGTTATGCAATTTATGAATTGGGTCATCCTGTGGCTCTTTGTAGCCTTGTGATAAGAGAAGACTTAGTGGCCCTCAAATTATCCGATCGGCGGACCGATAATTCAAGAAATGTATATCGTATATCTTCGAGTACGTGAATAATATCTGAAAAAAAAGCATTCTTAAGTATTTCATCGGAGTCTAAACTGTATCGCAATCTTCCGTTCTCTCAGGTTAGAGAGGAACCGATTAAGTCTTGTTTCCTGATATAAATTTGCTTTGGGACATGTTTGATCTCAGACAGATTTTTACTCTTCTGGAAGCACTATTTTAATTTGTTTTTACTCGTAGTACAACATATCGCAGTCTTTCCACACTTGTTGGGTACAAAACTATAGATAAACGGTCAGTAATTATTCCTCTTCACTTCTTTGTTCAGTAAGATATTTTCCAGCTAACACAGGGCCAACGCGAAGTATATTATGTGCAAAAGGCCTATTTTTAACTTGCATCATAGCTAGAAATTTTATTTTAGATATAAACACCAGGAATGAGTAAATTATAAAAAGATGGGAAAATTACAACGAGAGCTATAAATAAAAAAATATCTGTGCATGAGGCCTGAGTCACACTCTCTGCGAGTTGTAAGATTTAAGGATAATAGAGAAGATCCAAAATATAACGATGATTATCATTCTAGTGTAGCTTCCACAGTCGAGTAATATGCAAAGTAAAACATATACTCAACACACTCGGCTTTAGGTCACGTCAATTTATACTGATGACTTTCAAGGCGGTGCAGACGTGCAAAGGTATACGGTTTCTTAACTTTCAGGTCTGGCTTTAACGAGAGGATATCAAGTCATAATAGTTTGAACCTAAAGCAGTTCCTGTTTGTCACGGGAAGCCCAATGAGAGATCTGTATCTAGGCACTGCAGTGGACTTCAGGCCAACGTCAAGTAGAATAAGTCTTTCTCTATTAAATTCATATGTGTTCCTTGTAGCTTTATGCATCCCTAGTAAACAAGATCTCAGTTCGTGTATGACAAGAAACGACTTCGGGTCACGTCCAATGCTTCTACACGGGTGAGATTCACGAGGTGATTTATCTCTAATGCACTACCAGTGTAGCTTTTACTTTTCTTAGTAACAACCTAGCTGCACGGTACATAAAAGTTAGCTACTCCGTAAACGACTCAGAGTAAGCTGAATTATCTTGGTCAAGTTTTGCATGTGTGAGCTTTCATGCAAAAATTTGTATCTCAGAACCTTCTCTTCCTGTTCTAATTTAATAGAGTGCTATATAACCTCAAAAAATACAGAGATAAAGATCCAAAATGGACCGAAATATTATTATGAGCTTGGACAAGAAGAGCGTAGAAAAACGAAGATCTTCAAGGATGAGTGAAAGATTACATTGTACTGAGATAAGGAATCACTCGTACATACGCAATGAGCGAGAGAGAGGCACGTGAGTGCTTACACGAGAACGATATCCAAACATATTATTTGAGATGATTAGGAACGCATACGCTCGTTAGCCAGAATAGTTGGAACTAATTAACTTGATATTTATACCGCCTCGCTGGATTGTAGTCTACATCATAAGATGTGTTATGTGAGATTCCCTATCATTGTATGACCGAACTCACATTTATGACAATTTTTTTTCTCTTATTCAGGCAATAGCGATATTGTTAGGAATAATTTATTTTCATAAACAGCGACTCGACCAAGTTCGGGTGATATATAAATCATCTTCAATGAGTATTTGTAACAATATATACTTTTGAGAATTTAAGTTGTGATATATGTATACTAAAGTATTTAGAGATAACAACATCACTCTTCTCACGACATAAGTTTAGTCAGAGATATGGTGGCTCCGTCACATTAGTTGAAGCACGGAGTAAGTCTAGTCTACTATCTACAATAATGTACGATAGAGAAGAAGAAAATAATAATAATCATGTTTATAATAAAAAATAATAATTAATAAAATAATTAGTATAATATAAATAAATTAAATTGTAATATATAATATATAATAATACATTTAATCTAACTAAAAATAAAAAATATTATAGAGAATTTAAAGTAAATGTGATACGAAAACTTACTCAAATTATTGTTCTAATATTATATATAATATAATAATAATCTAATAAATAATTATATAAAAAATAATAATAATATATCATAGATAGTAATAATTAAATAAATAATATTAATAAAAATATAAAAAAAAATAATAGATGAAGAAATAAACATATATACGTAATAAATCTGTATTACTTATGTAATAAATGTTGTCATATACTATATAATAAGTATAAGAAATAATAGTTAATATTTATCTATAAATTATATAAATATATATATATACAATGGCAATTCATAAAAGCTATAAGAAATAATTTGACGATAAGTATCTTTGATTAAAAAAATATACAATAAATAAATAAATAAAAAAAACATATAAAATAATATATATTAAATCAATTATATATATAATAAATATAAATTATAAATATAATAATTACGGTATATATAAATTAATAATAATATAATAATTAATAATAAAATAAAATTAATTATAAATAATATCAGATATCAGAATACTATATAAGGAAATGATTATTATTATATAGTTAATGTAAATAATATATGTAATTATAGTTCATAATTTTATCCATAATAAACTTATATATAATATATTATTAATAAATATATATAAATATAAATACTTACTTAAATAATAATATTAAATATTAAATTATAATTATAATAATAATATATGATAAATATCATAATTGTCATAAAAAATACATTTTTAAAAAGAATATAATGATTTAATTTAGTTTATATAAATGAATATAATAAGAGTTAATTGGACCTTTGGAATAAAAAATATTAACTTATTTGAATAATATCTAATAAGATAATTTATTGAATGGAATATAGCAAGATAAATAAATATTTCAGATACCAACTATTAAAGTACCTTCGTTCAGATAATACATGCTATTAAATAAACTTAAAATTGAATATAATTAAATAAAATACATAGAAAAATAATATAAAAATATATACATAAAAAGAGATTATTTTTATATTATCTAAATTATTTTATTGAGAAAAAAGATGCTGTAGATATTAAGAAAATAGATATGTTATTAAATTTTAAAGTCTTTTCAAAGTTTGTATTGATTCAAATTTATATATTTATAATTACTATTAATTGATAATCAGTGGATATAATATATCATTTAACAGAATAAAATATGATTAAATAATCCAGAGTATTATAAATCTTCTAGATAAGGGAAATGGTTCAATGTTGATAAAAATTGGAACGATCCATGTGTTACTGTGTATTGAAATAGTATATAGATAAATAGAGTTTGTGGGTAGATTTATGTGAGGTGAGGTGAGGGCAGAGTTGGGATTGTAATGAGTCTTGAGTAGGTTCCATATTATGAGTATTTAAGGATTAATATAATCTACAGTCGGGTAGAATGTAATAATGTTTTCCCCAATGTCACATATTCTGTTCCGTGAGGGCAACAGAAGATTTGGTTATATCGGCTTCCTAATTTAATGTGACCTTCACCCTTTTCCAATCCTTCGCAAAGAGTACACGCTCATATTGATTCTTTTAAGACTATTCTAAGAATATGAATAGGAACACAGCTTTCTGGAACTTAATCTAATAATTAAGTGGAGACTCTCATATAGATCAGAGACGATTTAGGATAGAATATTATTAGAGAATTTCATTTTTAGAAATGAAAGAGTTGTTGGTGATTGAAGATCTTATGGTATAAAAATTTATTTGATTAGGACAAAGATTTTATGAAGATATGATGATGATGTGAGAGTACTCGTTGAGTATCTTAAATTTCTAAATTTATAATCCATAATATTTAATATCACCATGCAATCATTTAATTCTTTCACTATCACTTCATAAATGTTTCAATTCCATTTTCATTGTACGGGGTGATGTAAATGTATATTATTATTGTCCTTATTTTAAACAGGGGGCAAATAATTGAAAATTGAGTTGTGGAATGTTGAATGCTCTCTTCATGAATTGTTAGACCTAACGTTAAATTTGCCTCTCGTTGATAATCGATATAAAGAAAATAATTTTAATTCTTACGTCCCACGGTTTGCCTCACAGAAGATCTCCGTGGAGTTGCCCGCGATATAGTGTATACTCTCATTCATATTTTGTCACATTTGGCAACTTAAACTGGAGTTTCCTATCATCTCACCTCACAGTTTAATTCACTATGTCTACTCATCGTATAGAGAGATAAGAAAAAATAAAGTAAATAGTGAGTATCAAACTCTCTACCCTATCCTCGAAGTTATACGTAAGATGAGATAATAATACTCATAATCCTAAAATAAATTCTGCTAATCGCCTTATCCACTTCTCTCATATTCTTATATCTACAGCATTTTTGTGCAAATATAATTATACACTCTCCCACCAAATACTATATACACTGCAGACCTTCATCTCTCAAATATCTTCTTCCATTCATATCTAAAATATTTTTATTAATCTAATCTCAATATCCTTGAGAGCGAGCAATTCACTTCTCATATTGTGTTTACAAAATACCTATAAGTTTTAAACTTTCTTATTATAAAACACAGTATTTACCTCACACTTACAACTACTAGGAGAAAGACTTATCAGTTGGTTATCATGCACCCAAGCCTTGTAATTACGTGTCAATTAAATTTTGATATAAAAAACAAATCGGACAATACTCACTAGTGATTTTTACTTTCTTAAGACCCAATTAACCCTCCCAAAATCCATAGAGCCCTCAATATGCATCTTTTCATACGAATTTCACAGCCTAGCTATTATATAGAAATATCCTTATATTCGGTATATACTATTAACCTTAGTTATCTTCTCTTCCATTCATTTAGTAATACTTTCCTTTTTTTTTTTTTTCAGTCTGTATATTTTGTTTTTTTTTTTCGTTTTTACTCCTTATTTAAATTTTTACTACCAAGGATAAGACTTAACAATTAATTTTATCCCTTTAAATAGTAGTGTGTGCTACCATTTTATTTTATAGTCATTACAATTGACTATATTATTTATAAAATGTAATTTATATTATAAGTAAATGTTATTCGATTTCGTTAAGTCTGGTTTAAGAAATGTTTTGTATAACTCATATATTTTGTTCAGCACTATCTGATAAATCAATAATCATTAATAAACTCGACTACAAAAATCCACGAAAATGTTTAAATTCATAAAAAATCTCATAATGATTTTTATATTATTAATTGATAATTATTATGTTATTTTATATATCTTTTAATTTGATATTATATTTATTTTACATGATTTATTGAGTGTTTTAGTTAAGTTAATGCATGATAAATCTGAGGAACCTAAGTGATTGATCTTAATAAGGTTATTCAATCTATAATTATTATTTTCTATTTGATTATCTGTTATTTAATTTTACCATATTAGCCAATCATATTATAATTAATATCTATTATTATTTACGTTATGTAACACAAAACACAGAGTAAAAAAATCGACAATATTTTCAAAACTTTTTTATTACTATGATTTAAATCTTAAATTATATATTTATATATTATATTTCTCTTTAATGATAAGGTTAATTGCAAGATATTAATAAATCTTATTCAATTTCATATTATTATAATTTAGAGGAAGAGATATAATGTCTTATTATTATATTATTAATTATATATATTAATAATGATTAATTTAATTTAATTTATAATTATTATTATTATATTATTATAATAATAATAATAATAATAATAATATATAATAATAATTTATATATATAAATAATTAAATAATAATAATATAAATTATATATAAAATAAAATATATAAATATAATTAATAATAAATATAAATATAATAATTATATTTACATTAATATAATGATTTAATAAAAGATAATAAAAAATATTCATTTAATGTAATAACAAACATAATAACTGGAATTGTAGCTGAATTAAGAATTGATAAAATCTAATGAAATCACTAAATATTTTATCCATATAGATCAATTGAGTGATGTTCATATATTATTATTGTAATGCAATTATTATTATTGTTTCATTGACAATCATTCTTCAAAATCAATCATGAAAGCGATGAACATAATGATAAAATTGAATTAATATATAAAATTAATGAATATATTTAACGAAATCCTTGGATTAACGCCTACACAGAATATTATAATAACACAAATAGTAATAATATCTTTTCAATGGGGCCTTCCCACAGTCTCTATGTCCGGAGTCTTTGGGATGCTCGCAGGTGTTATCTCATCCATGATTGAAAGTATTGGAGACTACTACGCATGCGCAAGGCTCTCTGGTAATAACTATGTTCTTGTTTAATTAAGTGTTTGGACTTAATATTACACGACATTGTTAAAATGTTTCCTTCAACATGCAAAGGTTTAAAGTAGCATAATGGTGAAGTAGTTTTAATCCCATTTAATTTTTTTTTATATTTTAGCTAGCTTGTATAAGTAGGTATGAAATTTACTAATAACTTTCATATTCTTAAAAGGTGTACAACCACCTCCTAAACACGCCATTAACAGAGGCATTGCAACAGAAGGCATAGGGTGCATTATCGCTGCTGCATTGGGTACAGGAAATGGCACAACATCATTCTCAGAAAATATCGGTGCAATTCGAGTTACAAGGGTTAGAATTAAATATTTCTTTTAGATTGTTTGGAATTTAATTTTTTTCTGAGTTTTCTTTCTACCTTCTCAAAAATGTATTGAAAGAATATCAGAAAGCAGAATTGAAGTAAATAGGGAATTAAGTACTACAGATTTTATAAGTTTTCCTAATGTAAAAATATATTATCTCTTTTTTCTTATGTGTACGTTATGTTGAATTCAAAGTACTTCAAAATTTTTGCTATATACAATTGAAGTTAAAATAAAATAAGTTGCTCACAATTGATAAAATTTTCTAAATTATCGTCTACAGGTTGCAAGTCGTCGAGTAATTCAAGTTGCTTCCATTTTTATGATTGTTTGTGGTATTTTTGCAAAGTTTGGAGCATTTTTTGGAACTTTGCCTGATCCAGTTGTTGGAGGGATTTTCATGGTAATGTTTGGGGTCATTACAGCCGTTGGATTATCAAACCTTCAATCAGTTGACTTAAACTCATCAAGGAACTTGTTCGTATTGGGAATTTCTCTATTCTTTGGTCTGTCTGTTCCCGAGGTAGGGTTACATGCAAAATGACCACATAAAGTTTAATAAAAAATCTTTTTGGGATTACTTTTTTATATATAAATTAAAGAAAGTTCAGATTAGCAACATTGTGCAGACTGATTTGCTCGGACGTTCACCCTCTATTCACATTGCTAGCTTCAATAGCTATTCTATTTTCTGATTTCCAATCAGAAATATCACCTTTATAATATTAGTTTAGCTTTTAATCTCTATCTAATTAATATTTTCTAACTATAGTTAATCCCCTTACTAGGTCAACATAAATATACCTGAAACAAATCTAGAAAATTTTAAATCTCTTAACTTTTGACACTCTTTCGCTAGAAATCTTTTCCCTTATAACAGTGTCCTCAAAATGTTAATGTTTATTCAGCTTGTTTTGGATTCATAATTATTAATTACAATATCTGCATTTTTTGCATCGAAATTTTTGAAACTGTTTTGAGCAAAAAAAATATGAATGATTTCTTTAACACAATTTTTACAAAGACCAAAAGATATTGTACAACTGTTTTCATCATGATTTTTACTGGTTCATCTTTTACAAAATCTAATTCTTTTTTTTCTCTTTTTCTTTGTTAGTGTAATACTCTAGACTCTTTTAAAATAGTTATGAAAACCATTCTGAGAACAATTTAAACATGTCCATAAAGTAGAAGTCGTAGAATCACTGAGATCTGTTTTTCCTTACTAAATTTACCTTGAACCGCTGATCATCTCGGTAATTGAGATTTTAATTTATACATTTTATTATTTACAGATCATTTTTAGTGTAAAGAGCGTTAAAATTTTAAGAGTTTTATTAATCACCAGTTTCTTGTCATTTAAATGTTAGTAGCCTCAGTAACCTTTTATCATGGGTTACTACATTCTTATCACATGTAGATCCAATTCTTCTATATCTAAAGCATTATAATAGATAGCTATATAATTGAATATCGTCAATGGCTAGTTGATTTTTTTAAATAGATTAACATTGGCATTCATATTAGCTTGAAAATCATTTAAACTATTAACCCTCTCGACTACAAATTATACGTCCACCTATGCGTGGGTCATTTTTTCCCACACCAAATTTTCAGCTTTTTTTTGCCACTTTTTAGGTACAGATTATGTAATTCAGTTCGTTTAGAGTTGTTCTAAAGAGTTTTGTTAATTTTTGTTAGTTATTATTATTTTTAAACATTATTTGAAAATTGTGCATTTATTGCCCACCCATACGTTTGTGGAATTGTATCAAAAAATTAAAAAATTTGTAAAAGAAAAAAAATATATATCGGAATTTGTTTAAATTTGGCAGGTATATTCCTAGATATGTACTAAACCAATTGTTTATATCAATATAGCCAAAAAATAAGTTTGAATATTTCATAAAAGATTAACCACGCACATACGGTGTGGTCATTTTTTGCCCAGGCCACACTTTCACCTTCAAATAGCAAGAATCTTTATTCTGACATTTTAATCAAGCTTTGTGACCTTTATGACTAGTATTTGAAGTGGAAGTACTTTGAGAAGAATTTGTACTCAATAATTAAATATATTACTAATGGTGTATATAAATATTCATTATTAGACTCCAAGTAAGTCTCAAAGTCTTTCAGTTGTATTCTATCACGGGCATAAAAGAATCCTGTGATAACTACTCATTAAAGAAATTTCAAGATCATCTATTAAACTTTTTTAATATTATCTTACTTAAATCATTCTCACTTGAATAAAAGTATTAATAGCTAGAACTAATTTATTTAATGCTTTAGGGACAACAGAAATTTTACGCACGCGGTCCCTTCTTTACTTTATTATATTTTGTAATTCTTCAGAAGGGCTAGAAGATTCAGCATACCTCTCTATGTCTAAGCTATTTATGGTAACAGTAGTGTAGAGGGGTATCACCCCCAATTTGTATATTATCTAGTATTGGTAAGTCCAGTTCACGTACATAGAAAATTAAAAATTATAAACATTTATTTAGAAATATAATTTTTAAAAATTATTGAAATTTTTTTTTACGGATTTTCGTGTATTTTACGCAATATATTTTTAAAGAAAAAATATACAAAAAATACGTTCCGAAAATTTTAAAAGGCTAATTTTCTCGTTTTTTTAAGGGATATCGCTTTTGTGCTTTGTTTTATCGATTTTTATAATATCGATTGCAGTTTAATTTTTTCCACGATAACGATAATTTTGATACGATATCACAATTTTACCGATTGTTCGCCAACTATTACATATATTAAAAAAAAAAAAAAAATTCCGTTTGTATATTTTATTATTAATAATTTATATTTTTCTTGAGTATACGACTTTTATATATATATATATATATATATATATATATAATAATATATATATATAATAATATATATATATATATATATATATATATATATATATATATATATATAATAATATTATAATTGGGCAAAATTTATTGTGACCAGTGGAAAATTTGACGCGAACGATGAAACAAGCTGCATGAGTCGGTATTAGATCGACTCGTGCCGATTCGTGAGGCGATTGAGCGACTAGTATATATATCACCCCATACTGTATTATACTATACTATATCGAGATATATTATATTGTTATCAGGCCCATTAGGGGCTCGGAGCCGACGGGGACAGATGGGGGACGTTTCCATACCCCGTAGGGGAGGGGCCGGAGGAACCCCCAGCGACACCCAAAATACCAAAGAGCGGGGGTTCCGGAGACCCTCCCTCAGAGGGGGGAAATAGTCCTACCCTTTCGTTTCCCGGAAGGCCGAGAGACCCGACTCCTGCTATCGGGGCGGTCTACCTGGGGGTACCCATAGTTTTAAAAAAAAAATTATTTAAAAAAAAAAACTAATGGGTACCCAAGGGTAGACCCCCCCGATGGCAGGAGTCGGGGTCTCTCGGCCTTCCGGGGAACGAAGGGTAGGACTATTTCCCCCCTCCGGGAGGGTCTCCGGAACCCCGCCTCTTTGGTATTTGGGTGTCGCGGGGTCCTCCGCACGCGCGCCTACGGGGGATGGAAAACGTCCCCCCATCTGTTCCCCGTCAGGCGTCGGCCCTAGGCCCGTGATAATATCAAGTAATATATATGTAATATGTATAATATTATATTTATATATATAATAATATATATATATATAGTCACTATACAATATAACAACACGTATAAATGGTATTATATAGTATTATGGGCGTGAGTATAATATACAATTATATATATAATATTATATTAGTTATTCGCTAAGCGGCTGTGATATATATATATAAGAGTACTTATATTATACATATATATATTATATATATAACACTATTATTAATAATTATATTATATATATATAATATAATATATATATATATATTATGTAAATTCGTATTTGTGGGATGGAAAATTCTCGTAACTTTTTTTTTTTATTGGGTATATTACGCACAAATAGTTTTACAAATTTTTTTATTTCTTTGGATACTATTTTCGTACACTATGTCTATAATATTGATTCCCCGAAATTAGTGAAAAAATCGATTATAAAAAAAATTATCGAATATCGATGTATCCGATAATCTGAAACGAATTTCAACAGTGATTCATTATCCCTAACACGAACTGAAAAAAGCCGAATTGTTATGAATTTTCAGAGGCGTTAATTATTAATATTTTTGCGAAAATATAAAACCCAAAATAAACTCGAGAGTGCGAGAGAAAAACTTCAAATAATTTTCTAAAAACCATTTTTTGTAAAATGAACATGTTATAATTTTAATATAACATATGTACGTGGAAAGCTGGGACTTTACCATAACTAGACAATACCCAATTTTAAAAAAAATCAAAGAAAAAATCTATGTATACTGGACTTAACAAATCTATCAATAATCTGAACTCGATGGCCCTAAAAATTGAGCATGAGGCCACTAATTTTTTTTATAAGAAAGACTATAAGAAATTTTAAAACTTGAGAGGTCTCAATTACTTTTTTCTAAAGAATTAAAACATTTTTTGTTTTTATTTGGCTCTCCATTATTATATTTTTAGAGTATATCCTGTGATTTTAAAAAAAAATTAATAAGAAAATCTTATGAGATTTTTAAACAACTTTGAGAGGCTGTAACTTTTTTTTCTTAAAAAGCGTAGATTTTCGTTTTCCATTATTTTTTTATAGCATTCCAGTGATTTTTTAAAAACGGGGGTGACACCTCTGTGCACTACTTTACCCTATTTAAATCTATATGCTCCATTTTCACACTTGTAAAAATAACTTCAGCCTATAATTCATAGGCCTTAAAATTTGAACCTTAAGTCTACAAAATCTTAAACGAAAGAACACTTTAAGTGAGGGTGTACTTGCATCCCGTAGGTATGTGTTGCTACTCTGACACATGTGGCAATGTATATCGGCGATGTTCACGTACAACAATGATACTTGTATCACGACGATATACGATATATTTAATAATTATAAATTCATTATTGCCTACAATTCTACAATGATATTGGGTTTTTATAATAAAAGGTTCGAGTCTTCCTTTTAACGCGGCCAGTGTTTTTTGTTAATATTAGCGCAATTTGGTATGATTGTCATTATCTGAATTAATATCTTACATGCGACTCTGTACAAGAGATCATCAAGTAGTTGTGTCTGGTTGTGGGTTGGCGTCCTGTTTCTGTGCCGTTGATTGCCTAAGTCATGAGCTACATGAACGATTCCGACATATATACACGAATCTGGCTCTTTATAGTGCTCCGCTTATTAGGTTGAGTGAAGGAGGACGTCGATGCGAGGAATAAACCCTCGAGAGAGAGCTAGAGCTGGAATATACAGATGCAAGGGTTCAATCAATACTACCAGTGCAATAGTAATTATTCCATTATTAAGTACTCCGACTGGCTCGTATCAGTGTCAGACACTCTTGAGGAAAGCTGTATGAACTCGAGCACGTATTTCGAGATATCGCGAAGAGAATGTGGGAAGGGCATCCATGCTGGATAATCCAATAGTATTTTTTGTTAGTATCAGCGCAACGGTTTTTTCACTAAATTTCGAGCGCTCTCGGAACATAGAATCGATCGAAAGCCTGTACTGCCTAAACGCATCCGTCCGAGGAGCATGTACGTAAATATAATATAGGTAGGAGGAATAATAAAATTGTAAATAGGATTGAGATACCTTTGTCTGTCATGGAGGAGTAGCAAACGAGAGGACCTTAAGAAAGTATGTCTATTAGTTCACTCATCATCACAACATTACTCACCGAGAGTATGTATGGATACTCGGATGTTATGGTGTAACGTAACCGGCTAGCATGCACGGTTCACTCGAGTTAGTATTAATTGAGTCACAGGGCTATATCCTGGAGTATTATAGCCGATCACGTGTAAAGATCGCCTTATACATTATGTTAGCAGAGATATACGTATCGTGTAGGCAAGTAGCAATCTACTGTGTATAGACTTGCCGGAGAAAAACTATCAAGTATACAAATTCAGATAGGTGCATATATGCAGAGCCCAAATGAATTTTATTAACTATACTGCTAAAGTAGTGGTTTCAGTAAAAAAAAGAATGAAATTGTCTTATACCCGAACGAATTCTCCACACTGTGGGGGCTTACGTGCGCAGCATGCATCCACACTACGTGTGTTGGCGAACCGGTTGTTCGACTAAACAGGTATTGACTGACGGCAATCAACGGTACGGAGTACTTATCGGTCCTATACATCAGGGGATACTCAATGCTAAGGCTATTATCATAGGAGACACCGTTTACTGCCAATTTTTTTTTTTTCGAAACCTTTGTAATGTTTTTGCTAATATAGCGTGATGGGTTAATCGCGTACTTCACGTTTATGGCGTGAGACTGAGGATACTGAAGACGCACAAACGTTGATATTGTAGAAGGATTTGTGTGTCATGATTGGGAAATATGGATTACAGTGTTCCGGTTCCAACGCAGTAGATGGATAGGGGCGACTCACCACTACCTAGTCTGATGGATCTGAACTGGCTCAGCCTCACCCATTATGGAGAGAGAGGTCGGCAGCAAATTCACGTGGTTCCATCAGTTTTCACGAATTTGTCTACATTATTCCTTAAGATATCCTCATATAAGCACGTGCTTTTACTCTTTATGCACATTAAATGAGCGTATGATAAAAGGTCACTGTGTTTCCATTATT
Organism: Trachelipus rathkii; assembly: GCA_015478945.1. NCBI lineage: Eukaryota > Metazoa > Arthropoda > Malacostraca > Isopoda > Trachelipodidae > Trachelipus > Trachelipus rathkii. The sequence goes on from JABUQX010078143.1 coordinate 26,175, forward strand.
TTAACATATATACTGTCTGGATATCACCAATATTATTTTTAAGAAAAATTTGGGGTTCGAAACAGTAATAAAAAACGCTAATAATAATTTCGTTTTGTCAGAACGTGTCAGAACTCGTTAACAATACGGCAATCGTGCCATAATCAATTGGTGAATCCTGTCGTTCCTTGCTGTTAAGTGTTGCTATTCTTTGCCGTAATTATTCTGTATTCCCTCACTTCTATGGGGCTGCAGTAATGAATAGGAGATATCTTTATTATCAGAATTTTAGAGGTGTATGCGACTCTCTTACGTATATCTTACTCACGCACTTTGCTCGATGTTTTCTGATCTCTAGATATTGATATGAACGCAGGGTATCGTATATTGATCATACATTCATACCTGCATACTTCTCATACGCGTTTTAGGTCCTCTTTTCTTAAACATAATGGTATTATCCAATATTTAATTTTATCAGAAATTGGGTTTGTGAATCACTCTAATAAAATGTCTTCTCTCTGATCATGTTTGTCGTTCGTTCTCTCTCTTTGTGATCTCACAATAATAGTACAAAAATCGTTAAAATTAAGCTCAACTTCAAACGTAAGGAATTTCCTTATTCTGTAAGGTTGCTATTATATTTATCAATCAGAAATTTAAGGAAATTCTTACGTTTGGTCGAGCATATTTTTTTATAATACAGATTTTGCGCTAGTTTATGACAAAAACTAAAGAACGAGTAATTAGTAAAAAATAACTGTAAAAGGATCACAATTCTTTTTTTATTTTTAACCATTGCTGCCTCTCATGGGGTAAGTATAGTCGAAATTCTAAAAGACGCTTGGTGAGCGTTATTCTTTTACGATATTTTTGCGCTTGATTTATGACAAAATACGAAACGCAAACGCTAGTTAAATGACAAAAAACTGAATGTACATACTCGAGTACGTTTTAGGCATATTACTTTAATCGTAAGAACCCTAATGCAATAGAAACAAAAACTTCTAAAGAGTATCTGTAGCTACATAATCATCAGCAAAAAGTATCTATCACTTTGTATCCTCTGCCGAGTGTTACTTATATTGTACGTAGGGTGTTAAACTCAATCTATTGCTGAAAAAAATTGTACAAGTTATTTAGGCCTATGTGGAAAAACTTTACCTTAACCTTATATCTATGCTTAATAGTGTAATAATATTTATTAAAACATTATATTTTATTTCATACTATTTTTGTAATTTAAAAATTTAAATATTATAATTTATGAGTTTATTCATGTAGGATCCAGAATGTCACTACTACATACTCAAAAGTATTTATAAACCTGTGGACCGATAATGCACT